>VUQR01015473.1:8179-43639 GCA_015108515.1 Hemichromis elongatus | reverse complement strand
TAAACCACAATATATACATCAATATATATATGTACATTCACAAATACTCAACAAATAAATAGCAGGAAAAGGAAGAAGGAAGAACGTGTGCAAAAACAGGTGTATCAGAGACCGTGTTAAGTGGATGAGTTGTACAGGGAGATGGCCACAGGCAGGAATGATTTCCTGTGTCGTTCAGTGGTGCATTATGGGTAACCTCAGTCTCTCATGAACGTGCTCCTGTGACTGACCAGCATGTCATGGAGTGGGTGGGAGGTGTTATCCAATATTGTCTTTATCTTGGACAACATCTCCCTCTCCAACACCACCTTAAGGGAGTCCAGCTCCACCCCACAACATTACTGGCCTTACGGATCAGTTTATTGAGTCTGTTGGCATCTACGACCCTCAGCCTGCTCCCCCAGCATGCGACGGCGTAGAGGATGGCACTGGCCACAACAGACTCATAAAAAATCCTGAGCATATGGTTGTTATAAGTTAGCATATAGTTGCTAACTTAAAAATTATCAAATCTTTATTGAAATCATTTCAGATTTATCTATTTTAACAGTTTTTAAATTTTATTTAACAACAAAGGCAACATATATCACATTACTTTTGTAATTTTGTTATACCATGTTTCAAAATAGAGTTTTTGTGGTATAAAAACCACACCCTCATCACGGAAGGCACGAAAAGCGGACTTCAGAAATTCATATCCATGTTTTATAACGACTCTGGTTTAATCAGAATTTATTCTGAACAAATAGGAGGAATGCCAACCTGGAAGCAGAGAACACTTGTTATTTTTCTCACACAAGCTGTGTCTAAATTCAGGGGCTACATTGTGTGCCTGTTAAATTCGATGGTCTAGCTTAGCAACTGTGACAGTAACAGCTACAAAGGTTAATTTTAAATTACATATATTATTATAAAAAAGGTTTCTATGTTTTATTTATATTATTAAAAATGATTTAACTCAGCTGTCTCAAATATTCCTTCATGCATCCTGCAGAAGTTCTCTGATGACTCTGCAATAGTCGGCCTCATCACTGATGGGGACGACAAGGAGTACAGAGAACTGACCCAGGACTTTGTGGACTGGTGCCAGCAGAACTACCTCCAGATCAACACTAGTAAAACCAAGGAGCTGGTGGTAGACTTCTGCAGGCACTAAACCTTCAAGTTATGGACATTGAGGTTGTGGACAGCTACAGGAACCTTGGTGTTTATCTGAACAATAAACTGGACTGGACTCATAATTCAGACGCCCTCTACAGGAAAGGACAGAGCAGGCTGTACCTGCTGTGGAGACTCGGGTCTTTTGAAGTGAAGGGCCCACTCCTGAAGACCTTCTATGACTCTGTGGTGGCCTCTGCCATCTTTTATGGTGTGGTCTGCTGGGGCAGCAGCATCTCTGCCGGGGACAGAAAGAGACTGAACGGGCTGATCCGAAGGACTAGCTCTGTGCTAGGATGCCCTCTGGACCCAGTGGAGGTGGTGAGTGACAGAAGAATGGTGGCTAAGCTGTCATCCCTGCTGGACAACATCTCCCACCCCATGCAGGAGACTCTGACAGCCCTGAGCAGCTCCTTCAGTGGCTGCAGCGCCACCATGTGGGACGGAGAGATTTCGCAGGTTTTTCTTTCCTGTTGCTTTTGGACTCTACAACATGATCTCTGCAGATGACCACACACGTGCAGACACACACACCCCATACACAACTGTAACTGTCTCCTTGATGTGCAAAAGTGCAATTTCTCCTACTATAACAAAGCATTTCATTGTATTTGCATAGTACTTTATTCTATTGTATATAGTATTTTATTGTTGTTGTATTATGTTATTCTATTTTATCTGATCTTATTCTGTTGTATTTTTATTAACTTTTATTAACTACTGCTTGTACTTTGTGTCATGACCAAAAAATTTCCCACAAGTGGGACTAATAAAGTTTCATCTTTTCATATCTTATCTTATCCTATTGGTGTATAGGATATACAAAGACATGACGAGGCCAAACTATCTAATTTATGCATCATTCATGACATTATAGTTAGGGTTAAAGTGGACCAGTGGCTTTTTTGTTTTGGTTTGTTTTTTTCTGTCATTTACAGCATGATTTAAAGACACAGTAGATTCTCTGTTAATGGTGTGCAATACTGCAAAATTTGGCATGAATCTCGTAGCACATAAGGGGACAGTATCACAGATAAAGATACTTTTAACATATTAGGGACGCCTATGCACGTTCATGTTTGGGAGAGCAATGTGTCATGATTCATGAGGTGAATGCATCATCAGTATGTTAAATCTGAACATTATTTGATGACTATTAGAGGTCTGGTTAATTAGCTGATTTGTTTATGTTAAAAACCAGGACTAGTATTTATTTACCAGGTTTCTATATATATATACACACACACATATATATATATATATATGTGTATATATATATATATATATATATATATATATATATATATATATATATATATATATATATATATATATACATATATAAATATAAAGGAATATGATTACTGTCACTAATGAACTTCCTATCATTAAATCAAATTAAAATTACAAATTGCATTCTGTTTTTTTTTTTGTTTAAACCAACAATATAATAAAAAATTCCTTTTCATTGCACTTTTTTTAAATGAAGTTCACAAAACTATTAATAGAAGATAAAACTTTTCAGTTAGACTCCTTGTTCAGAACCAATAATATAACAAAAATTTCCCTTTTTTAAATTTTTTTCACTTTTTAGAATCAAATGCGTGCAATTCTTTTCCAAATAAAACTTTATTAGTCGACCTCTTATTGTCTTTCTGCAGGTACAGATGATTCCAGATGCTTTGTGTTGTTTTTTTATGGGAGGTCTTAATGTCTTTGAAGTGGCTTCTTCTCTGAACAGCAGTTCATTTTAAATTCAGTGCCTGTGCCAAATTCAGGAGACAGACACCCTGTCTGCTCTCTACGTTTAAGATTCTGAGTAGAATTTTCTGTTTGATGAAATCTGTAGGTGACCCTGAACCCTCCCTTCTGTGGGCTTCCATGGGCCTGTGGGTGTTTCTTCTTAACTCAGCTCTTTTCACTTTATTTGTACACAACTTTGATTAAATCATTAGTTATAATTCCTGTCCCAGTGTGTCTTTTGTCCCGTCTCCCCCTCGTCATCCCCAACCTGTTGTGACAGATGGCATCCCCTTCCTCAGCCTGGGTTCACCACAGATTTCTTTCTGTTAAAAGGACGTTTTTCCTCCCCACTGTCCCCGAGCGGTTGCTCACAGGCAGGTGTCTGATTGTTGTGGTTTTCTGTGTTACTGTAGGGTCTTTACCTGACAATATTATCAACAGTGAGGTAACTGCTTTTGTAATTTGGCTCTATATGCGTAAAACTAAAATTTCATTATATTCTAGTGTTGCTTTCACAGCTGCCATAAAGTTAGTACAATTATCTATTTTTATTTCAGCTTTGAGTTTGTTTGTTTTTTTTAATTAATAAAAAAAATGTTTTCAAAGAGCTGCATATATTATTTGAACATCTGAATATAATCTATAGGTAACCAGTCCTCAGTCACAAGTCACGTGATGAACAACTGCACTTTTAAAATGACCATTAACTGATGATGGCTATGACACGTTGGTCATGACTCCTTCTTTTGTTGGTTGTTCCCTTTTTTTATGTGTGAATAAATTGTTTGTGTTGCCACGGTAGCAGATTCACTCTTTACACACATTTTACAGCAGTGAGAATAAGTTCACACGCTGCTCTTCTCTCTCTCTTCTCAGTCTGTATGTGTCTGCACAGTGCCTTCTGCTGTTGCCGCTTAGTCACGTGACAAAGCAGAGCAGGGAGGGGGAAGAGCATGAGAAGAGGGGCGTTTACACAGGCAAGTCTGCTTTTTGACGGAAAGCAGACCGATGTTGGGCTTAACGTAGGAAAGAAGAGATTTCAACCAAATCTTCAAAATTTAAGAATTACAGACTTTTAGAGTTTGAATGTAACTAAATAAATGTCTGCACAGCCTGTTGAAATGGTTTTAAATCAACACAATTAAAAAAAAATAAGCCAGGTTTGTAAATAATAATACTGATAAAACAACAGCAGCAGTGACGATGTTATCTGTCGACACGGCCACCGCGGAGAGCAAAGAAGCAGAGCAGCTACCAAGACGGTAGCTGAAGTGGAGCGAACGCCTGCTCCTGCAATCATCATTAAAACCTGTAGTGGGAAAAAGGTGGTGGGAGTCCTTCATCAAACCATGTGCTTCACAAGCTGCGACATGACGAAAAGAGAACTTTGGAGCTGCTCCATCCACAGACAGATGACAGACAACATCAAGGTCACTGCTGCTGTTGTTTTATCTGGCTTTAATGTACAGTTTGTACATGAGGCTTAGATTGGCGAGCTGGTATTGTTTACATATAAAATCAGTGGTGAGGTTACCGGAGTAAGACTACATTAATAATATCCAGGTGAGCTGATACCTTGTTCAAATTAAGCAGCTTCTTGAGGACAGCTGGTCCACTTTTCTCTCACATTAATACCTGCAACAAAATAGCTGCAGGGGTTCATCTAAAGGGGGGCACAGGGTGTCCTTGACTAGTATATGTAACATAATTCTTCAGATTTAAAGTGAAACAAAAAATATATTCATAAAATGCTATTTAAGGATATAAAAAGATTAATTTTGTCCACAGGCCAGTAAAACTGAGCTAATGACCTGAACCTGTGGGTTTCACATTGAATTATTACTATCTTTAATTATGAACATCTACAGCATCACCATGTCTGCTTTCAGCAAAACTGCATCAAATCACAGGGCAAACTTCAGAACGTTAATATGTTTTATTTCACTGCAGCACCACGTGATCTTTTAACAAAATACAATAAATGATTGTAATTATGAAGTAGGGTCGACTGGGGTTTGCTGTCACATTTTTTCAGATTTTTATGTGTAACTTTGTAGTTCAGATACAGATATTAGTTTAGAAATGGGCACCAGCTGTTGTATTTAAAAGGGGAATTTGAAACAGTGATAATTATAGTAAATTATTCTACATATGAGTAGTGTAATAAAGGAGTTTGCAGTGCTTTGGCTTTATAAAGACCAAAAAAAACAAGTAAGGACATATTTCACTGCAGTGACTGTACTTGCCATGGTTTAAAAGCTTAGACGCTCCGTATATATTTGTAAAGGCAACAAGTCTTTATGTGCAAGATTTTCCAACAAGTGTAACATCGGCAGTAGTGACCAAGTCTGCAGGGAAACAGAAATGAGTTACATTAATATCAAAGTTGACTCCAGACTGCCCTCCGTCTCGATGCTTACTTGATCGTGCAGGTAATGAAGCTTTGTTTCCATATAAAGGTTTCTATGTGACAGACACAGAGTCTCAGTTTCTTCCTCTTGTTGCTCAGAAACATGAGGACAGGATCTGGTGAGACAACCATCCCCAAATGTCCTCTCGAAAATGCTAGCTACCACATGGCTTTAGCTTTAGTCAAATCAAAACTATTACCTTTAGTTTTTTCATTTTTAAAAATTACTAAGACTGAGCTTTTAATGCTAAAACAACAATATGGAAAATGATACATTGCCTCCTCCCCTCAACAGCCCATTGGGGTCCATGGGCCGCTGACTCTTGGTTCTGAGTTTTTATTGGTTCCTGGTTGATTTGGGGTTTGCAAAGCGAATAAATTTCTAATCCTTTAGTATAAGTAACTTTGTTTCTAGTTCTTAGTTCCCTTTTGTGTCAGCGTTCTCCATGTCTCTGTGTAGTCAGCCTTGTCTCTGTTTCTTTAGTCTCTGTGGAGCACAGAGTTTGTATCCAGTCTGAGGGTCTTACTCTCAATTTCCTGATTTTCAATTTTGTTCAGCTTGTTTCTCGTGTGTGCTGTGTTTAGGTTTCCTTACACCTGTCTCATCTGTGTCTCATTTTGTTGCCAGGCGTTTCCACTCTGCCCTGATTTCCCTCCTGTCTATTTAGAGTGCTATCTTCCCTCCTGTCATTGTCATACTGTTTCTGTCATACAGCTCAATAAAGGGCTCCCCTGTCAAACTACACCTGCCTCACTGTGGACGCATTTTGGGTCATCCTTCACCACACTAACGTTTCCACAAACTGACCAATGAACAGGTCAAATGTTTAATATCAACAAAATTCCTCAGTGCACTGTAATGATTCATTAACAAGCCATGAGACAACCAACCCCAGTGTGCCCCACAGCCTTTGAGGCGATGCAAAAGCCCCTTCTGTAAGGTTACTGATGTAACACGTCTAAAGCTTGCAACTGACATTATGATATGACACATGAGAGTCTCTATTAATGAGAAAGGGACTACCCAGACATGAGTAACATATACACATATATTTACCTGCAGTCTGAGATGCACAATCCCAAGAAGCTCTAGCTGTTGCCATGCGTGTAAAAACGCTTGACCTGCTACACACATTGAAAGCTCTCAGCTTGTCGTGTCCGTTTCATTTAATTGAACATAACCTACCCATCTTTACCCGAATGTACGTTGACTGTTTATTGCAAATGAATAACCGTGCTATCAATCTATACGGGAGATATTAGCACAAGTCGACGCACAGAAACCAGACTCAGCAGTGCTCATTTACTAATTATCTGAACTTTAATATTGATAGATTCCAGCCTCCGCCATCCGAGGTGCGTGTACCCACAAAGGATCGCAACAAATTGCGGGCTTAGCCGGAATAAAGTTGAAATTGTGCAAAAAATAAACAGCTTCTCGCAATTTCCTCGAAAGCCGAATTAATGCGTGGTGTCGCTGCTCTTGAATGGCATGAGAATGAACTTTAATGCGCAAAGCTGCCCAGATAATCACAAGAATAAACAATAAATCCGTTTTTTTTTAATGGCGTCTGGCACGACGTTCCTTGTGAAAAAATCACGCATCACCCAAACTGAACTGCCTACACCAATTCAAAGCTTTCATAATCGAATCGTAAGATGAGGCAACAAGCAAAATAAAAAGTACAAGTACACAGGCAATTTTATATGACGTGACATCAGTAATCACACATTTAAAAAGGGGGGGAAACATTTCTTTCCCATACAAACATTGAAGAAAGCAGCGGCCTTGACTAAGGACGGGTAGTCCACACGTAACACAGCGGAGACGGACACAGGAGCAACAGGCGACACGAGTCTCCTCACCTGCAGTCAGCCATCTACTGTACAAACTGCTGAAGCGGAAAGTCCGAATGGCATGAAGCTGATTAGAGGCTGAGAGCGCAGCCTCTGCTCTGCTGTCCCCTCACTCGTGTACAAATCGCCGTGTGAATTAGCATCTTATACCTTTCAGTATAAAACACTGCACAGGAATGAATGGGGTAAAAGGGAGGGGCTCGCTGTGTGAAGTTACAGGGTGACTGAAGCAGTCCCACTACCGGTCTCACCTTTCAGTATAAGATGTTGATAACCAGGCACTGTACGACGCAGATAAACCATATATTACACCACGTTGTTTGTAACACGTTTAAGGCACGGGAATACAAACAAAAATGTTTTTACTTTTTACATTCTTAAAAATCTCTCTCTACAAATTTCATTTATTCGAGCAGCCTGCTGTATGCTTACTTGTGGGATTCGCAGTTCTTTATGTGTGGACTGTGTCACACTTAGAGGTCATGTCCTATGGGTTATTGTGTTGTTGTTTTCCATTTTTATGCTCCAGTTGCACTTTTATCCATAGCCTCAGTTCAAGAAAGATGTGTGAATATTTCACAAGTGCAGCAATCCCTGGTACTACACCATGATTTTTCTGTCACTTCTTCACAGTAACAGTGAAACAACAGCACCAGGAGGAAGTCACAAAAACAGCTCACAAAAACAAAAACAACAGAAAAGCTTTTCCGAGTTGGTCAGCTGGCTCCTCCAGTCCGTGTGCCAAAGAGTTCCTGGGTAATATTGATTCCTAGATTACCAACAATACATGTGAGTGTGATAGATAAAAGCTCTTCCATGGAATCAAGTACTTCATAAATGTCTGTGTGTGTGAATGGGTGAAAGCACCTTGTCGTGTAAAAGCACTATGAGCAGATAAAAGTATTACATACCGGTCCATTTACCATTCACCACCCAACCGGTCCCTGAGCCTGGTTCTGCTGGAGGTTTGTTCCTGTTAAAAAGGAGTTTTTCCTTCCCACTGTAGCCAAAGTGATGGCTCATAGGGGGTCATATGATTGTCGTTTTTTTCTCTGAATTGAATATTGTCAGTCTAGTGGCCCACCTCTTGATCCAGACACTTTAATGACTGACTGTCAGGACTCCTAGAAGCATTCGAGGTGCACTTCCACCATTGCATACCCTTCATCATGATTCTGTCTTAGTCTGTTTTTACCTTCTTTAGCTTTTATACTTTCATGCTTGTTTTTTTATTTACTTTATGTTTTAATTTTATGTGTACTATTGTAAGGTGATCTTGAGGGTCTTTAAAGGTTCCTATAAATAAAATGTATTATTATTATTATTATTATTATTATTATTATTATTATAAGGTTCTCAAAAGATACACTGGTACACTGGAAGTCTCTCACAGTCTGTTCTCTAAAACCAAAAAAGAACAACTATGGATTTGATCAGCTGGTCCCTAAATGCAATTGACACCCTCTTCTCTACGAGAAGCCTGGGTTCAGGAGAGCCCGAATGTCCTGGAGGGACGTTCCTTGCTGGACACACAATGGACGGGTGGAAAACCTGGAGGGTCGTGTGCCTGGCAGGACTGTCGATTGAGGACACTGAAGACATCTACCTTTTTGAACCATGATAGCGGGGTTCTTGCTGATCGGCGCTGGCTTGGCTCTGGCTTATCGAAGAATAAAGAAAGCGGAAACGGCTGCTCAAATCCCTACAACGCTGCCCGCTATGTTGATTAGAACGGTGGAGCAGGCCGTGGCGTCTCAGAATGGGATTATTAGACGCAGCACAGATGACATCTTGGAGAAGCTTGCGGCTGCTGTGAGTACTGAGACTCAGCTCTTTAAGAGCAAATCAGACAACATCCAGGAGAAGCTCACGGCTGTCGTGAACACTCTATGCTCTATGAGCACAAGCTGGATAACATCTCAGTGAGGCTGGATAACATCGAGGAGAGGTTCACGGCTCTCCAACAGGAGATGATGAGAGAGACCAGTGATGGACATTAGATCAACTGTAAAATTTTGCCATTTCGCTGCAGGGCAACTTGCATGTGACAAATAAAGGCTTTCTTGATCTTGATCTTGAAGATAAGTGCTTATCAGCTGCCTTTGTCAAACTCTTTAAGTGCAACAGCTAAGCTAACCTAAGTATTATAACATTGAACCATTGCAGCCATTTAGCCACCGTCTTACAGTTTTAGTCAGTTCACACCATTTACAATAAATATAATGTTGAGAGAGAAAGACGGAGAAGAGAAAAATGATATTCACTCATTCGACTAGAACCAAAAGTGAAAAAAGCACTTCAACTTGAGAGGTTTGGGCTCACACATTTTGATGCCTGATGATGAGCTGTTATTTTGATGGCAGAAGTAGCTGCTTTCCTGGCATTGATATGGCTAACTGCAGCAGCTTGATGCAGCTGAAACGTTCGCCATATAAAGGCCAAATGAAATGAATAGAAAGTCATGATTTGGCAGAGAGGTAATGGATCTTGCATAGACTACAGACAATGCTTCTATATCTACATCTATGCAGTTAGACAGTCTGCATCAACACTAGGGACAGACTTCTTTTTGATTCATCGACTACGGTAAATATATAACACTTCTCTTCTAGAGCACTCGCTTTAACACTTAATACGACACGTCATTCATACAAACACTTTCACATCGAAGTGCTTTCTAGCTAACATTCACATTCCAACCAACTTGCAGTGTCTTGCTCAAGGATACAGACTGAAGCAGTCAGGGATTGAAACACAATCCCTTCAATTAGTGCATAGCTTGCTTTACCCTCTGAGCCACAGCCACCCCGGATACATTGTTTCAGTTTTGTTTATGTAGCTATACGTAAAGCTGTGGTGTGAAATATTCAATTCATTAGTATGTTTTGATGATGAACTTGTCCCGCAGGCCCCACTCAACCAAGACACACACATTCATAGGAATCTAGGCCTTGTTGGCACATCCATCTGTATGCTGAATGCATGGAAAAGCCATCGGCCCAAATCAACAAATCATCAGAGTTATTCATTTAAATGGTGCTTTACCATTGCCAGTTTAACAGGCAAATGGAATTAAAGTGAAAATGATGGGAGTACATATAAACTGTAAAGCCCCTGTTAATGCATACTAAACTCTGGTAAGGAAAGCTGGCACGATATAAAAAAAGGGAAATCTGCAGGTTTTATAACCATTGTACTACATTCTTTTAAAGTGGGAGAAACGTTTCGTCACTCATCCGAGTGACTTCTTCCATCTCAGCTGACTGCAGGTTTCCAACCTCATAAACAGCACATGTGCACACTAATGAGTTCAGCCATTGTCAGAAGGTGAAAGGACACCTCAGGAGGTAATAACGAAGAACCACCCAGCACACTTTTTCCAGTGTGTTGTAGCGGGTTTTACACTCTAATAGCTTCCTGGTGAGCGACACAACTGGGCAGCTGCTGGCACTACTCTGTCCATTGTATAAAATCTAGGATCCTTTTCGGGTGAGATCAGTTAGTTAGTCAGTTAACAAAGCCCAGTTCAAGCCTACAGTAATAACCTGCCGGCCCCCAACCATTTGTCTTTTATGTTCAGGTTATCTCTAGGAACTCAATGTCAAAACCTGGGCGCATTTCACAATGGTGAGCTATGAGTGTGGTGTGATCAGGCAGGGGAGAGAACACGTGTGCAGAACGCACGTTGCAATGCAGCACCATCTTCTCTCTGGGCTGGAGTGAGATGGTTATGGTTAATGGTGGATCGCAATGAAAAGAGGTGGGAATGGTTTATCGTGGAATCTCCAGCCCTAGTTCATCTCTAACCTTCACTACACTCACCAGAGAAATGGATTCTGCTTTTCTCCACTTTTTAGGAGGTATAGGTGGTGTATCTGTGCAGCTCCACACCTGTCAAACTGTACAACATCCCCCACTCTCGCTGTGTAACCACGAAGGGTTCTTGTTACTTGGTGAGGAAGTCTGAGCTGGACAAAGGGAAGTAATAAAATACCTCATCCTCAGTGTAAACTGTCTGAGTTTAGCCCTGATGTTGTATGGGCATCACTGACGTTTCTGGGCCTGGAATAATTTCTCTGGTGACAGAGAATACAAGCATGTGTAGGTTTGCTGTCCAGTAATTTCTACAGTTCTTTTAGTGTGTTTGAAGGAGGAGCCTGTATCTCTTTAGGATACTGACTCGAGAGAGGACTTAAAACAGCGCCTGCTTCACACTCTTGTTGGCATTTATCAGATGATGGGCCAATAAATATAATCACTTCTTAAAAGTAAATCTGATTTAAATGCAGTTTGAATGAAACCTGAAGCCTGCATTTTTCATGACTGCAATGACTTCCAAACATTTTATCTGTTTTCAGTCACCAATATACTAATCTTTAAGATAATGATGGTAATTGAGATAAGATCAGATACTAATGAAGCACAGAGATATTGAGAGCAAACATGGCCTGCTTTAAATACACTGCACATGTGTTGGGGATTCTGGCTTGTGGCACTGTGCTTTGAGAAATATTTCCATCTGTGCTATGTGAGAAGCGTCTGCTGAATTTCTCACAGCTTGTGGAGGCTGTCAAAACACCACGATGGTGCTGTTCCAAAGGAACACAGCCTTATAAATATCAAGGCTTTAAAAAGACTATTTCCATCCTAATTAGTTTACTTTCCATGTTGTCCCATTTTAAGTGAAAACATTTTGCTATTGTGATAAAAAAAAAAAAAATCTGGTGGAAACAAAATGAATGAGACAGCTGACATATAGCAAACAGTTTTACATGACCTCGGTAGGCCAGCTTCTTATCAGTCCTGCTACTCACTATAATCTGTTAGCATGGCAGACCAGAATTGACCCACAAGATGTATTAACTTCTCCAGCACCTGGCCAATAAGGAAGATTCTCGTCAAAGTCTTATGCTGTTACAGCAGCATTATTCTCTCTCCGGCAGAGTCATGTAAGCACAAAGGTACCCTTTTGTGCTTGTAGTTTAACACTACACCTTTATCTGACATCCACACACAATCGCACAATGATGACGAACACGGGGAACAGTGACTACTTGATGCAGCTGAGGATCTGCCTTTTGATTTTAATTTATTGTTGAAAAACAATTTGTGCATCGAAAGCAAAGAGATTTTCTGAGATTTTCTGGAGGGAAGTTGAAACCTTTGGAAAGGAATCACTATAGCATGAACAGAATTCTTACTGATTCTGTTCGTACTTTTTATGGACAGGATTTCTAGACGAAACCAAACGGGGGAAGGCTTTCGCTTGGGTGTTCTCAGAATCTCATCTCTGCTTTTTGCAGATGATGTGGTTCTGTTGGCTTCATCGGGCGATGGCCTCCAGCTCACACTGGAAACGTCCGCGACTGAGTGCAAATCAGCATCGCCAAATATGTGGCCATTGGTCTTTAGCCAGAAAAGGGTGGAGTTCCCACTCCAGGTCAGGGAGGAGTTTAAGTATCTCTGGGTCCTGTTCATGAGTGATGGGAGACAGGAGTGGGAGATTGACAGACAGATTGGTCCTGTGGCTGCAGTGATGCGGACGCTGTACCGGTCTGTCATGGTGAAAAGAGAGATGAGAGTTAAAGCAAAGTTCTCAGTTTACTGGTCGATCTGTGTCCCTATCCTCACCTATGGTCACGTGCTCTTGCCTCTCTCTCAGAGATAGGGTGAGACATTCTGCCATCTAGGAGGGGCTCAGAGTAGAGTTGCTGCTCCTTCACATCAAAAGGAGCCAGTTGAGGTGGTTTGGACAAGGATGACAAGGATCCCTCCAGGGCGCCTCATGGATGAGGTATTTTGGGCATATCCCACAGGGAGGAGGCCCCGGGGCAGACCTAGGACAGGCTGGAGAGATCATATCTCTCAGTTGACCTGGGAACACCTTGGTGAAGGTCTGGGCTTCTCTGCTTAGGCTGCTGCCCCTGCGAAAGAACATGGATGGATGGATGAATAGAGGATTCGTGCTAGCACTGACTAATAGGCAAAATAATAACAGCTCCTTTATACCCATTGCGTGAATACAGTCTTTATCTATTCAACTGTAGGGAGGTCAATTCCCACATGTAGGCACTGGGCTGATAGTGAAGACACATAGAATGTGTTATGACTTTGAACTAAGTTTACAATTAGTTGTTTTTTAAATCGTCACACTCATTCTTTGTTTAAGGAAGTTGTATTTATATATCAATAGTACACAGAGTTTGGATGGGTAGAAACAGACAAACAAACCTCTCTTTGAACAGGATGAAACCTCTGGTAGAACCAGGCTCAAGGAGGGTAAGCTATCTGCAAACCCTGGTAGGGGGTGACAGGAGGAAAACAGTACAATGATACAGTAGCTCTTTGTCCATTAGTAGCTACTCGGATCGACTCGGCACAGTTCGCCACAGTTTTTAGGGGTTTCCATTAGGTCATAGTACCTGGTACCAGATACTATAAAAGTACTTTTTTAGTACCTGCTCGATCCGAGCAGGTGCTAAAATGAATGCCACCGATTGGCTAGTCAGTAGCGTCACTCGATGAGTCATGAGTGTGTCTAGTTTACAAAAAATGAAAACTGCCATTTTTGAAATTCAGCAACAATGGAAATGGCTACAAAAAAAACAACAACACTGTTATCCCCAAGTCTGACAAGAAGCCACAGACCGAGGAGCAGGTATATCATCGCCTCGATGTCCACCTTTTTTGTACCCTTCATGTCGCATATTAATTATGTCTTGGGATGCTTGGACGAGTTGCTATGACGACAACCATGCATGTTAGCTAGTATCGGATTGTAATGGTACTCATTTAAAAGGTGCTAATGTGGAAGATAGCCATAGATTAGTGTATAAACACTTACCGAGTGACAAAATTGTGAGTGAAGAAGAAACATAAACCCCTAGCAGCCTAAGCCTATTACAGTGTAGCATTGACTTTCATTGTGTCTATCATCTGGGGGAAAGCACCAGACACAGGCAGGGAAAACCCTGGGTTAACTTAGCTAGTTGATTACTTTGTATGACCACTTATCCTGACACCCAATGCTGGGGTAAGGGAATCTAGATTGATGTATGTCGTCCTTGTAGACAAAATAAATACAGCACTGGCAGTTCTTATCCAAACAGAAGAATCGTTTATTAAACTTCAGCACACAAATGGTCTGTTTCCCAAAGGTTTGAGTAGTTGTGTCCAATGATAAGATCCTCTCTTTTGTCAGACAAAAACATATCTATTCCCACCTTGGCCACGACCTGCTCGCCACTTCATGTAGGAGGAAGGTTGCTTTTGGTTGTTTGTTGTCTACTGCCCTGCAGATGTCACCCTTCGCTATGTGTCTTGATGTGTCTTATTCATGTTATGCCAGTAGACACATTCTCAGCCCTCTGAAAGCATCCTTCCACGCCAAGATGTGGAGAGTATAAACTATGAGGGATCTCTCTCCTCAGACCATCGGGATGACAGCACGTTCTTCCCCCAAAACTTTTCCATCTTGATGCCTTAACTCATCAGCCTGAATCATTCAAATGACGATCTGCAGGGTGTTACCCTCTTTTGTAGCAAGATGTATTGCACAGAGCCTGTCCTTGGAGATTAGCCGGTGTTGTAGCATGTTAAGAGTCTCTATATCCGCTTTGACTGAGCCGAAAGGTGGACATTCAGAAAGATAGGATCTGTTAAGAGTGTCTGCAAGTAACATGTCCCTTCCGTGTACATACACCACATCCAGATCATACTTTTGAATGCATAACATTATTCTCTGAAGTGGCTTAAGAGAACTCAACAGTGGTTTTATGGTCTATGCAGGGGTGTCCAGCTCCAGGCCAGGAGGGCCGGTGTCCTGCAGGTTTTAGATCTCACCCTGGGTCAACACACCTGAATCAAATGATTAGTTCATCACCAGGCCTCTGGAGAACTACAAGACATGTTGTGGAGCTCATTTAGTCATTTAAATCAGCTGTGTTGGATCACGGACACATCTAAAACCTGCAGGACACCGGCCCTCGAGGCCTGGAGTTCGACACCTGTGGCTATGGTCTCCAATGGTTTATGGTCACTTTGCACACACTGTGCAGAAATATGTGTACTTGGGGAACATTTCCATGTTGAAAACCATAGCCAAGAATTATTTTTCTATTTGAGCATAGCCCTGCTCTGTTTTATGTGAGTAATCTGTTTGCAAAGCAATAGGCCTACCTCCTGCAGCCAAGCCTGTGTCTGAGGCATCGCACTGCACTGTCAGTTCCTCCTCAGGGTTGTAATATTTAAGGAGTGGAACATTTGCAATAGTCTGCTTTAGTTTGAGGAATGTGTCCTAATCTTGTGATGTCAATTTCATTCACAGTCTTTGTGTGTTAATTCCCTCAGTGCCTCACAGTGATCAGACAGGTGTGGGCAAAAGGTATTTTTTTCATACCCAGCAGCCTCTGACACGCTTTCTCGCAGGGGTGTCCAACTCCAGGCCTCGAGGGCCAGTGTCCTGCAGGTTTTAGATGTGTCCTTGATCCAACACAGCTGATTTAAATGGCTAAATGACCTCAACATGTCTTGTAGTTCTCCAGAGGCCTGTTAATGAACTAATCATTCGATTCATGTGTGTTGACCCAGGTAAGATCTAAAACCTGCAGGACACCGGCCCTCGAGGCCTGGAGTTGGCCACCCCTGTGTTTCAGCATCTTTCTTATGGCACACACTTTTTCAGAATCTATTTTTGGTCTATCATCTGTTCGGAGGTGTCCTATGTATGTAGCTTCCTTTTGCCTCAGATTAAACTTAACTGGATTTAGGTTGATGTTCTTTTCTCTGCAACGATTTAGAAACAGCCTCAGTTTTGCGTGATGGTCACGTCCGGCTTGCTTGTCCCCTGATCAACACATGATCTGAAACAATGTGCAGCCCAGGCAAGTCTTCTATAGCTTGCAGCAGTTTGTTCGGTAGTGGGACGTTACTGCGTTTTAGAGCCTTATATAGAGTTCACAGAGCAACGCACACCTTTGGTCTGCCATTCAGCACCACAACCACTGATCCAATGTGTGTTGCATTAAACTGGAGTGTTGGTTCTTCTGCGCTGGAGGTTCTATAATTCCTCCTTCAGGAACTTCATCATAGCAACCAGAACGCATGTTTTTGGCAGATGAACAGGCTTCACTGTATTGTCTGCCTCTATCTTGCATTCCCCCCGAAGACATCCATTCCCAGTGAACACATCAGCATATTCTGCTTTTATTTGTTGTTGTTTGGTGGGCTTTTATGAGTAATGCAGTCTCTTGCCAGAATGTTTTCATAGTGCGCCGTTATCAGTCTCTCAGTCTCACTGGCTCGTTTGCCCATTATTGGCACAATACCCTCTGTGTTAACCACCTGGAACTCTAGTTGGTACAATCTGTGGTTTCCTGGATTTCTCAGCATTACTTCACATTTCCCAGTGGCTTTAGCTTGCTTTTGTTGTACATTGTATATTGTTGTAGTACACATTTCAAGCTTTGTGTCAGGATTTAGCAAACTAATAGGAATGATGTTGAAAAAGCATAATCCCACATAGCAAAATTGGTCTGGCCCAGATCTGGACCTTACACATGGCCCACATACCGCAAAGACATGACAGCCCTTTGGTGGCCCAGATCAGGTTTGCCAGAGGTGGCCCACACATGGGCCATCACAAGGCCAGTTGCAGACACTGCTGGTCCTATGCTGGCCCAGAACAGGTTCAGCTCTGGCCTCAGATGTCAGCCTAACATGTACCTTACTCAAGTTGTGTAATATCAACATGTGCCAGAACATAATAGTACAAAAGTAACATGGCGAAACTCTGTTCAGACAGTGAATGAACTGATTCTTATATAGCGTTTTTCTACACTCACAGATCAGACAAAGCACTCTATACAACATGCCACATTCACACACTTTCTCTAAACTGAGTGCTTCCTAACTACATTCATACACATTCACACTCTTGACATGCAGACTGGCTCTACCTCCTGAGCTACAGCCACCCAGTGGTAAACATGACTAAACCCTCACTAGGTTTTGGATAAAGTGTACACTCACAAACCTGTCAAACCTGCATCTGGTTGACATACACGCTGCCATGACACCAGTCAGTCAGGAGTGCCGGCTTGACACCAGATCCAGGCCAGACCTGTCTGCTATGTGGGTAGTTAGGGCTGGATCGGGTGTTTCTACTTAACTTACCTTTTTTTGTACCTAACTGCATTTATTATGTTATTATTAAACTCTGGCTTTTTCCACATCCTCTTCTCCTCACTTCCACCATTCAGGACAGATGGCTGCCCATCCCTGAGCCTGGTTGTGCCAGAGCTTCCTCTTATCGAGTGTCTCATTGTTGGGGTTTTCTCTATTTTTACAATACAGTATTAAGCAGCCTTCAGGCAGCTATTGGTTTGATTCTGTGATATATTAATAAAATAGAATTTAATTTAATTTATAGCTGATGTGACAGAAGGTGCTGTGTGAAGAGTATACATAATTAACCAAAAGCTTCAGCCTACACTTTTTGGTCAAGGATTTGTATGTTTTTTCTCAATGAATTATTTGCTGTTATTCAATTACTAAATTACTATTTAATGGGTATTGTTTAGTTCCGGTTGTTATTTTCCAGAAAAAACAAACAAACAAAACCTGCAAATAAATGACCACAATCAAAATTATCATTATTATTCTTTTTTAAAGAGTCAAAAAAGCATATTAACAGACCAGCATCAGTCATTTGAGAGTTAAAACTTCCAAAATGCCAACTTCCTGTTTTACAAAATCTGAAAAGGTTAAAATTCAGTCATTTTACAATGAAACCAAAATGGTAGAGAAATGGTGAGAATCCAGCATGTGCCACAGAGTGACAGACTTCTAATTTTAGAAACTAGCGATGAGCCGTGCTGCCTGTTAGACACGGTGATATCAAAGGAATGCATGTTAACTGTTTCCACGGCAACCACAATTGGATGTCTTCTAATTAGGAGAGCATGGATGGTAACGAAATAGAAGAAATAGAAGGACCTAACGCCATCATCATTACAGTGTGGCCTGTTGACACACTGCTGATGTAGAGGGGTAGAACAGGGACACATAATTCCCGAAGGAAAAGGCAAGAAATTAATTAACTAATCAATTAAATACCATGGTACTTTGCATCGTAGAATAGCATTATAGGTTAGCACTATTTGTCCTAAAGTCCTGAATCTCATTAAATACATTTTTTGTTGAGGGAAAATAAATTAAGTATTTTGGTTTGTTTGTTTATGTTTTTTTGGTTTTATGGAACCTTTCAAAAGGAAAAAATATAGCAATCAAAACTCCATCACACACCATGGCACAGAACGGTTCAATGATCTGAAGGAAGGAGCCAAGGGAATGCTGGAGGTGCTTCAGGGTTGTTTGTTTGGACTGATCCAACACTAACTGGACTTTAGCTGGTTCAGCCTTTCTGTGTGATAAAGCCAAGGAATGACACGAGACAACATGAAATTCACATTTCTCACCTTTGACATAGAGTTTGTTTTTTCACAGGTGGTGCAGCACATGGTGGGTCTGGTGTTCAGACGAGTTCCTGAAAAAATTGGGCTATCATCAAGGTAAACAAAAACCAAGTGGTTCAGGTAATCATGCAGGACATCATTAACTAAAAACATGGAAGTGCAAAAATAATGTTACCATACCACATATGGTGATTGTGCTTACATAAGCAGGGACGACCTCGTAGATTCTACAGGTATAACTGAATTTGCTCAGAGTGGCTCATTACCACACAGGGAGAGAGTGATAGGCTGGCACCTGCAAAGGTTCGGGTAACTCTCCCAGTGGGACGTCCAGGCTGTGATCTGGGAAACGTTGTTCAGCATCAGAGTCAAGAGCTCGGGGAGAAAGGATGACAGATAGAGATGCTGTCTTGGGTAGAAGCAGAAATCTTGGTAGGGAATTACTATGTTATTTATTTTGCCTGCGAATACCCCCACCTATACTCTTGGGCATTATTTCTTGGCTGCCTTTGGCAGGTTTCAATTTTCCCTTCTGTCCACAATATAAACAGTCACCCACAGCAATTCTCTGGCATCTCTCTAGTGAAGATGGACATGCTTAGCCAAGATGCAATGGCTTATCTTCATTTTATCACACTTTCTCTCCAATATTTGTCACCAATCTATGGCTATGTCCACACTAGTCCGTATAGATTGGAAGACGGAGCGTTCGCCTGAAAACGATCCCCGTCCACACTATCGTTTTGAGTCATTTTTCACACAGTCGGGCGTCCAGTACCGCGCATGCGTGAAACGTTAGACGAGACGACCTGCGTCATTTCCATCTGTTGTTTATTTACTTTCCGGCTCTTTAAAACGAGCGGTGAAATGGCGAGACAAAGCACCGAATGTGTCAAATGGAATGATAATGAGGTGGAGCTCCGAGTCACAAATGAGTACATATTAATCTTCAACACGGCCACTAAAAACAAAACAACTGCGGTACGATGCCGTCTGACTATCTTGGTTAAAGTGGTCACATGACTGCATCATATGACTAACATACGTCATCATTTTTAAAAGTCTCCGTTTTGGCCGTCCACACTACGCCAAAACGCTGTGTTTACGAATCGATGCGTTTTTGAGAGCGTTTCCAAAAACGCTCCGTTTTCGCTCCGTCTCAGTGTGGACGGGAGGACAACACAAAACGATGCGTTTTCAAACGAAAACGCATTAGTGTGGACGTAGCCTCAGCTGACTGCAGCTTTCCCCGACCTTATAAACAACGAACCAAACACCCCTCAATGAACAATGGGCGGTGAAATCAGTTCCTTGATCATTAATGTGCAAATCGTCATGACCACTGATCAACCACCACGAGTACCACTCACTGAGAGTTGGGAAATGGCTGCAATCACAGCATTGACAGATAGTGACAGATGCACCTTTAGGCCCCAGAGTGTCCACTGCCGAGTCCTGGCCTGACGAGGAGGCTCTTCTGTGGTTTTTTTGTGTGTCTCATGTTTAGTCTTGGAGGTTTAATTTCCCTTTGTAGACAAGTCATGTTTATTCTATTTGTGGTCATTTAAGCTGTGTATGGTGATGCTGGGTCCCTTTGTGACCGTTGTGTGGGTATTGTGGCTTTGACCTTCCTGGTATTGGTTTTTAAATCTCTTTGTGGTGGTTTTGTTGTCCCCTTGGGTCCCTCAGCTACAGCCTGCTAGGCTTGTTCACTGCATTGTTGTGCATTGCTTCCACATTCATCTTGAAGTAAAAACATTGATCACAGTTACAGTGTCCCGACCTATCAAACTTGAGAGATCCGACGTACTCCATCCTCACTGGCTGCCGAGAAATCCCTGTTGTCAGGTGAATTTTAGCCAACAGAAATTGAACAGAAGTCAAACCAAAACAGTCTCCCCTTTCTGCTAGCACGCACGTCGGACCTCCTATCACCGATCTGCATTAAAAATGCAGTTGACTTCATTTATCTTTCATATACCTGCTAGACAACATCATTGCAGGAGCTTCTTTGACCATGACTTACAAGGAAAAAAACCAATAATAGGCTGCTTTTAAAATGAAAGACACATTTCATGGAGTTGGACTAGGACTGGTGTACCTGGGTCTAGGGCGGGCCAGAATGGCGCGGTAGAGCAGGCTGAAGGGAAGCGAGCGGGTCCGACCCACAGACAGGATGATGGGGTGAAGGGCAGCCAGGAGGTAGCCTTGCGTGTAGTACGGCTGTAGGGCCTGAGGCAGCTCAGACAGCGAGGACACATACTGGACTGTCGGACGGCTACCTGCACACACACATATCATCTGCTCACTTTTCAAACCTGACGCAGATCTGAAGACTTTGACACATGAACCATTTATTGATTATTCACAAGTCAATCCAACCTTTATGACGCAGGAAAATAACATGTCACCACCTACTCCATAAACCACCTCTCATGATCTACCATCAAATAAACACCTTTCCCCTTACGACTGTGCAGCCTTAGGGGAAGATATCCTTCACAAATAATTTTTAATGCTTGTCTTCTGTTTTCACTTTATCCATTTGTGAACCATCAGAGGTGTGAAGTGAGCGAGAGCTGGAGGGTTTGTGAATGCTGGAGTCTTGTGCCATTTTCCCTAAAGCCCTGGCTGGAAATCCATGCGACTATCACCATACTTCCTGTGTCCACAAAGAGCAACTGTTCAGAGGGGCTTGGCTACATGCCGTTTGTGTGCGAGTGCACACGCACACACATTACACATGCACGCACGCACACGCAGACGCACACACACACACACACACACACGATGGAATGCACGCACACACACCTATTTAATGCATTCCCAGATTTTAAGAAACAATTTGCAAATTTTGGAGAAATAATTTTAAAAAAGAAAAGAAAAAGAGACAAGAACGACAAAGTGACCCTACTCCTGCTGTTTATAGTCACACTGTGGAGATTCATTGTTTGTTCTGACAAAAGCTCCACTAACTGAGCTTTACTGAGGGTTAGAGCATGTCAGCGTCAACACAGCTTTGTGGGTACTACTCATTATTCTGTGTACTACTCATTATTCTGTGTACTACTCATTATTCTGTGTACTACTCATGTTTTGGGTGGGTACCGTTGTTTAGAGTACACATGCAGGAAATGATTGTGGTTTAAATTCTCCTGATGTTGGAGGGAAACAGGTTCGCATGAAGCATATCGGTAGATATTAGGGTGAATACTGGGTTTAAGGTGACTGTGTGTGTGTGTGTGTGTGTGTGTGTGTGTGTGTGTGTGTGTAACAGTATTACTAATCTTGTAAGATATAAGTTTACACACACAATGTGGGAAATTCCTGTCTCCTCTACTGGGACAAACTCTGGAAAACACAACTGTGTGTGTGTGTTTGTGTGTGAAAGATAGCAAAAAAGCCTTCACCCCACATTCTCATGGACAAACACCCTGGAGACCGGGCAGACCAGCATACAGCTGAGCTCAGTGCAGCCTCTGAATGAGCTGTCTGGCTCGCTTCATGAGAACGAAGACCAGCAGAACCTCTATAAAACCAGTCAGCTCCAGGGTCGGGCAAATGCTGCAACAGTTTACAGGCATTCCTGTGGGCTTAAACACCGCTTTCAACGCTTGAGGTGAATTTAAATTTAACACATGTTGCAGATGCTGGAAAACAGTGATGCAGTTCTAAAGAAAACCCGT
The DNA here is from genome assembly GCA_015108515.1 of Hemichromis elongatus. Lineage (NCBI taxonomy): Eukaryota > Metazoa > Chordata > Actinopteri > Cichliformes > Cichlidae > Hemichromis > Hemichromis elongatus. The sequence continues at coordinate 21,311 of VUQR01015473.1, read as the reverse complement.
ACACAGGACAGCAGTCGTGAAATGAAGTGAACCCAAGTACCTCAACACGGAGAAAGTCCCATAAAAGGTGTTAGTTTAAAGTTCAAAAATTCCAGGAAAACAAAAAAAAAAACAAATGAGACATAATAAAATTTAAATATCACAAAACCCAGTAATAAAACTAAGGCAGTTGAAGTGAGTAAATGCACTATTTTGACCCTATTGGTTGCTAATTGTTTGTTAGTAGGCACACATAGTGGTTCCCATAGTTTGCTTAGGCCAATGACGCAGCTACTATATGATGAAATGAGGCCTGTGATACAGAGTGGCATCACAAACACAGACCACCACCACTGGAGTTCAGTGCTCCCAGGAGGACTATGTTAGTATCCAAATGCACCTCTAAACAAGGCTTTTGTGACAGCCTTTTGCTCATCTCCTCCCCCGTTTCAATCCTCACACCCCCCTCCTATTCTGCTGCTGCTTGGCCCATGGACCCGCACACTGAGGCCTCTGTTCAGTGGGGTTTGGGAGAAAAAGGAGGAGGAGGTGGAGGGGATGAAGGAGGGAAGCTTAGAAAGGACGTGGTAAAAAAAGTAGAAGCCGTTCAAGAGGAGTTGAATAACAGGAGGGCACACGGAGGGGTGACAGCGCTAATAGAAAGGGAGGTAAAGCCAAAGGGGCATGGAGGGGGGGTAACAAGATGGATTTCACAAACCCACATGTGAAGGTGTGAAAAAGAGAAAGCTGCCTAGCAACGAGGAGCAAAGACATGACGTGCGTCATCAATACTACCCGAACCTACCCTGAACACGTCTGGTTTTTCATTGTTTGTAGTCTAGGATTAATAATGATCAGTATGGAGAAAATCTAATATCTGGAATGATAGAGCCAAAGGGAATCACATTAGTCTAAAATTAATGGAGCGATTCTATAATATTGTAAAAGCAATAAATAAAGGCCACTTGAAGACTGTGTGTGCGTGATGGGGATTAAGAAACAGCTTGTTCCTTTATTAGACGCCCTGGCAACAAGTCAACAAAATCAGCTGCCTCTTCGGTGAGTCTCCCACCCTGTGGCTGGAAGCTTCTTTCTCAGACTGCCATATAGCACACATATAGAACCGTTTCCCCCGCTGAAGACTATGGTTATAGTAATCTGTCCATGTCAGTTGGGAGTCTGACTGACTGCAGGATGAGAAACTCCCAGAGGAGACAGCTGAATGACACTGAGGACCACCACATTAACCACACTGGCAGACAGATGCCACACAGGGAGAACAGGGGCTAGCATCATTTGAACGTTTTTATGAGAAGTGACTGTCCTCTATTAAACAGGGTTGAGGCAAAAAAAAAAAAGATTATTATTATTTTGCATACCAAATATCTATATTTTATTAGATAACATCAAATTCTCTGGTGTACTACAAACGAGAGGGCTCGTCTCATGCACCACCATCTGAGGCCCCGTGAGCCGACCAAACATATTAAATCGTCTCAACCAAAAACCCAGCCAACTACTTCGTAATTCAAAGCAAGGTAAAGGCTCAGTCAGAAAAGTAAGAACAGGAGAGCAACCTTTGAGCTAACTGCAGTCACTCAGGGAGACTGTTGAAGGTTTGGACTGCCAGCTGGTTTTATTCTGAAAGCTAACTAAGTGTAAATGTAATAGTTTAGCACGAATTAGTATGTAGACAGACGACTTATGCGTGATTTTTAATGATTTATCACAGTTAATTGATATATTTTCCAAAAACAAATTCCATGTACCGTATTTTTCAGACCATAAGGCACGCCAGATTAAGCGAAAAACCCCCAGATAAGTCAAACTTTACTCAGCTTGTTCTTCTTGCTTCCTCCACTTCCGATGCTGGAGGCATCCACTCTATTGCAGAAACTCAATAGAGTGGATGCTACAGCATTCAGTTCCTGTTTCTCTTTATTCTTTATTGAGTGGATGCTGTAGGCATCTGCTAAATCACAGTATTTATACTATTTCTTTAGTATTTGTAGTAAATCATAATAATTCTGCGAACCCATAGTATTTCTGCTACTTTATAGTATTTCTGCTTGTTAACAGTCAACTTGTTTTTACTGCATCTGGTTTAGACTGCGTTACCCATGATGCACTTCAGTACTGTACATCCTGTTGGGAGCGTGTTCAGTGCATCATTGCAGTTGTGAGTGGACGTAACTAGTTACTTTAGGTATAGAGATTGAAAGTGTGACGTCATTTCCAGGGTAAAACCGCAAAGGATTGTAGGTACGAGTGGTGAGCTGTACTAGAGCAGGCAGGCTTTCATAAGAAAACAGTCACACTGCGATAAAAAGAAACACAAAGAATGTCAAGAAGCTGTTGTATTATTAACTGCAGCAGCCGGTTGCATGACAGCCACGGGAAGCCGACGGGTAAAGAGACCGTTTTTTATCGGATTCCGTCGTGGGAGAGAAATTGTTCAAGCCGTGTTTCCGAAGTAGCAAAGAGCCGACGGATGGCCTGGATCGCAGCCATTCAAAGACCAACTATAACGTTCCAGAACGCTCCAGCTCACATGTTAGTCTGCTCCAAGCATTTCCACAAAGGTAAGTCTTCTATTGTATTTATTACGTAATTTTTCATAAGATAATTGTTGATGTAGGTTAAGAATAAGTCTTATATTGATTTGAATTTGTTGCGCTATGCTGCTTTGTTTACTGTGACTTTGCGGGGTAATGTTTGTTGTGTTTTGTAGGAAAACCAGCCGACAAAATGCTGGAATGTGATCCAGACTGGGCACCTCTATCAGCCTGGGTCACACCGAGTTTAAAGCTGCTACCACAGCCAGATTTGATTGGTTAAGAGAGAGAGTGAGATCAAAACAGCCACGAAAAGTCACGCATATATGTCCCCAAGGGTTGTATTGAAGCAATCAAGTGATCGATAACTGTTTTCCAGTATGTTGTTTTGCAATGTTTATTTATTTATTTGCATTGTTGATTTGTTACTAAACATTTCGTGAGTGTATGCTCTCACACTTAGGACCATATAATAATAAATACGTGCGTGATGAAAGTTGGACACCAAGCTAATGTCCTTACTCCGCTCTGTATGCTCGTATGGGTCGACCCATACGAGCATACAGAGCATACTTTTTTTTTTAGCCTTTTCGTCAAGTCCGTCTTTGTACGGACCTGCCGTGTTCTCCGTCGTTTTCTACATAACTGTTTTTGGGGCAAATAAAACACAAGTTGGGATTAAAACCGCAGAATTAATGGTTACCGGTGCTGGAAATACTAGAGCTTGATGCCGTGTTTTGATTTTGCTGCCACTCGTACCTACAATGCAATGCGCGAAAGTCACATGGTCTGTCAATCTCTATAAGCTGTGATTATGTTACAGGCAGTGTGTGTGCATGTGTGTATTAATTTGTGTATTTCACACAGCTGCTTCTCCTCACCGCTGCAGTGCTGCTGTCTCCTGTATCCCTGCATGTTTCTAAGGTTTGTTTTCTCTCTTTTTATGTTGTTCTTTATTTATATATGTGTATGTAATGTCCTCATGTTCATAATAACCACTTTTTCATGCACTATTGTACGTGTGTGTGGAGGAAGAATATTCCCAGCTGGTGTCATGCCAACACTGCAGCAGGCCTGGTACCAGAAAAAAAGCGATTCAGGGTGTGTCTGAAATCTGGACGTGATCACTGTCTGGCAAAAATCTGATCTATTCTCAGGATGAAGCCAAAACAGCTTAAATGAGCTACTGAAGGAGCTTTTAGTTGGTAACTCGCTCGATCAGCTGTTGTAAATGAATACATCCAAACTGCTGACCCTTTGATGTCATCTTCCCACACTGTGTAATGTCTCCCGCTACAAACAGGTCCACTGCTGCAAACCTGTCATGTAATAAAACGAGGACCAAAGATGGTTTCCTGTCATCAACATCATCTCCAGCTTTCTGAGTCAGGAACAGATCTGAATACTACACTGGTGCATCTGTAGAAAAGCACCTTTCAGTTTTTCAGTGAGCAGGACTGCAAAACACATATACTGCCTAACCTTTCAATGTGGATCATTTCAGATTATTAGCTAAAGGTCGTTCATGTCACTCATGACTCTGGTTACATTTTTAGGTCTACATTGCCTTTCAGTGTCCGTGAAATCTCCTTCAAATTTAATACCTAAATTACACTTTAATCTGAAATGATCTGTCACAGACCATTAAATACTAGGATTAGACTGAGATTACAGACGACTGCACTGCCCTCTGGAGATAATAAATAGACCTGGCAGGCAGAAACAGTAAACGCCCCATTACAACCGGGACAGCCTTCTAAGGCTGAGGTCAGTCAAACCACTTCACAACCCAATCCTCTCTCAGAGGAAGACAATTGAAATCCCCCTCAGCTCATCTAAACAGTCGTGAATAAGCATCACTTTAGGTTTAGCCATCTCCCCACGTACACTCATCCTCCAGTTTACTCATGTGGTCCTCACGTCACCATCTAATCCATGATTCCCCTCAGACTTGATCAGGTTGTTGCACAAAGCTAGCCCATGAGCAAGGAAACACAGGACAAGGCTATTCTTCTGTCAACACTGCTTCTAGCCTTAGGCGGTGGTCATGTACATACCAACTTGTCACAATATTACAAACAGCAGTTTGAAGGAGCGTGCTACACAGGAACCTCGAGAGCAACCCGACATTTTTATTTGGCACAAACAAAAATAAGAAAACAACGAACTGCGTGGAAAACCGTTTCAAAAAGCGAAGCTTAATCCCATCAATCTGCTGGAACGTGGACAATAATCCAGGTTACAACAAGTACAAACCAAATGAACTACGAGCTCACTGACAGGCTAGTTAAGCTTAATGACACTCTCTTTCTGGAAGACTAATATTTTCTCTTCGTTCAGGTAGTGGTAAGTTAGCTCCCAGGTCTTAAGAACATGTTGTTGTTTTTAAATTAAGAGCAATATATAATTTTTTTTAGGGCTGGGCGATATGTCCCAAAATTCATATCTCGATATTCTTTAGTTGGATGGCGATATACAATATATTTCGAATTTTTTTTAAAGCCATAAAGTAAGAACAGAAAGAGTTGTTAGTCAGGGCTGTGTTCCATGATTTTTTTGTGCATAACAAAAAACTCACAAGTGTGCAGTCAAAATGTAAACTAAAGACGCTGAGCATCACAGCAGAGAGAGACTTCACAGCTGCTCTGTGACTGACAGCCTTGAGTTTGAAATGCGCTTCGTAAACACGTCTCTGAACAGGTGCCATTTGTGCTCCTTATACACACAATACGGTAATATTATGTTGAAGCACAGCACGTATTACTCCGCGAGGCTCCTGACCACGGTAGTCGTAATTCTCAGACAATTTATCTGAGCGCCGTGTACCACATAAAATCGGTTCGAGGTTAGTAAGTACAACCAGAATTCATACATAAGGTGCACCGGATTATACGGCACACTGGCGATTTTTGAGAAAATGAAAGGATTTTAGTGTAAGCTTACAGTAAGAAAAATACGGTACATGAGTTTTGTAAGGTGGCTTGTTTGGGGGCAGGAGGCTGGGAGACTTGCGGTCATTTCATTTACACATAGAAAATCTGTATTTTAGTCGGAAAGCAACCACCAAAAACAGACGGGAGATGCTGTAAGTTTGTTGGAATAACATGATCGGGATGCTCAGTGCTGTCCGGCTGGACCGCACTGTGAGCAGTTTGCTATGAAAAGACCAATAACTACAAAGACTCAGCTCTACAGCTTTCTTTCCCTGCAGAAACAGAATATGCACAGCATACATGCCATAGTGATAAACACCTCATGAAGCATTACCCATCAGCCACTTTGATGTAGTGCCTCGGGCTCCAGGCCGAGTCCAGTCTCCTCTCAAAGTAGAATCAGGCCAAGCTGACTGGGATCACTGGGAGATACATGATGGTGTGTGAGTGTGTGATAGCCACTACGTGTCCCAGAAATGCTTTACTGCATCAAGGAGCGGTGACGATGTCCTTGAACAGGGGCAGAGTTTTCATACACATTTAGTGGATTTTGTTCCCCCAAAAAGGCCGTCTGAGCCAAGGCCAGGACCCACAATGAGCTCTGATTTCCCAGCACAGGGGCCACACTCACCCTCTCTGCTCTGTTCGGTGAGAGCAGAGCTCCTAAGCCCAAAATGTAACATTTGGGTTGTTCAAAGTACTGTTTTTATTTATACAGCACCAGTTCAGGACAACAGTTGTTGTAAGGTGATTTTATATTGTAAGGACTCCACGACAATGATCAGGTCTACGAGCAGCACTTGGCAACAGTGAGGTGAAAACGAACTCCCTTTTAAGAGGAAGAGATCTCCAGCAGTACCAAGAGGGGCATCTGCCTCGACCAACGGTGGACTGAGAGAAAAAAGATTCAAGAAAAGACCATACAGCGTTGTAACGTGTCACTTCCTGTTTACCAGTTGGAGACCAACGTCCACAGAAACTCAGCCTTATTTAGGATGAGCCAAATTACTGACAAATTAATTAAAGAAATAAACGGTTTTCTGGGCAAAATGAAAATGATTAAAACTTCCTATGCTTGCATACTACAACATTTTCCAATACTTGACAAACAATAGAATTTTTAGAGGTACTAACAAAAATCTGACCAAATACTAAATAAACATAAAGATACCCAGTGATGTGATTCATAAATAAATATGCACAGGCCTCTGATGACTGTCAGACATCTGCAGGCCAGGTGCTCATCAGGAATGTCAGTAATGCTCTCCAACATTAAACACGTACAATTTATCCTTTAAAAAAGACAAAGAAAAGAAATGTGATCACCAGCCAGTGAATGTGGTGCACATTTGGTGGCACAGATTGGCTTTGTGAGGATCATTTTCGAGGCTCATTTGGCAAGAAAAAAATCAGACTGACTGAATCACTACAGACCCCCCCCCCCCACCCCCTTTTTTAAAATGAACAAAATCATAAAATGGGGAGATTAACAGTCTGTACTAGACCTTCACGGACTGGAATCAGTCCAGTTTATCTTTAGCTGTGCCAATTATGGAGCTTCACACTCAGCAAGAGATAGTTGCACATTTCAAGTGAGATTCATGACACGGATCCAAGAGTACAGGAAGCCCGAGCGTTAATGTGCTGTTCTCACACTCGACTCACAAAAGCAAAGAAGCCACCTTCAGAGAAGCAGTCGTAACCATGCAGCGCTTCATGTCGCGGTCTGACAGACATATAAGTGACCCAGATTTACAGGATAACTTCAGATTGTTTATTAAAGTGTAAATGTAAACTAAACTCATGTAAGTCCTCTCGTCCTGGTGTGATTCAACACTTTGCTGCTACTGCTGAGCATAAATTAATTTTGTGTTGCAGAAATGAATCCAGAACTTGTCACAAAGCTTATTATTGTTGTTCCTCATGTGAACCAGTTTGTCTAAAGTAGATCTGTGACTCACAAACGCTCCGTCTAAGATACTGTATTTATAAAACCCAAAACCCATGACTGCCTGCTCATGACTGCCTCAGACAACCAGAGGATTTTAGAATCATTTTCCACAGTGGGTCATAAACCCACTGCTGGTGGGTTATACACAGAACTGTCAACAAGAAAAGTTCCCATGGCAACACACAGACCATGCAAGGGATGAACCCAATCTGTTACTTTTATTCACCCGTATGTTATGTAGTATGTAAAATATACTAGCACAGTTTATGACCATCAGAACTACTTTTAGAGCCGTTCCTTAAGCACCCATACCACACCATGAAAACACCTCACGAGTCAAACTGTGTATTATTGCAAATTGCTGTTAAAATAAAAGTAATGATGGACCAATATTACTGCTGCAGATGTTTAACTGTGCTTAGATACTACGGTTAATTGAAAAATGAAGGTGGCGCATTAGCAGAAAAGAAATAAATTCCTATACTTGGCCACTAATTTTATAAAACATTTCACCACAACTATTACTGTTACTACTTCTACAAAAATAATAAAGATTATAATAGAAACTATAATAGCGCCAAAAACTCTTAGGCTGTTTTAAGATCATTTTGACTGCGAGCAGAGAAATCTGCAGCTTTATCGGTCCATAATGACAGCAAACAATGGTAGCTGCTACTGCTACCTTCTAGCAGACAGCACAGCAGGAGCACTTTGCTACCCTGACCTCCACCAACTCGGACCGCAGTACTTCTCCCCCGATTCATCATTGTGCTGGCCTGACGTTTACATGCTCGGCTCCCATTCAGAACTTAATCACCATTTCCTTCCAAATAGGTCACAGTGAAAACAGCCAGTCGGTAGAGCAGATGAAGGGATTAGCCTTGAAAAACAGCAACCTTCGCATATGTTCAAATTAAACTCTACATCAGAGCAGGTGGGGCTGTTTACTCTGGAAGGATGCTGCATTCAACATAATAAGAAGGCATGTCAGTCAGCGTGTCCATGTGTTTGCCGAGGTAAAAAATGTGACTAGCAGAGGCAAGGAGGAGGGGGAAAAACCTTGGGTGACCTATTTCACGATAGGCTGGACAAACAGCCCTGTTACCAGGAGAAACCAAGAGTTAGATGCTAACTCGTTAAATGCATGCTAAGGACTAACAGGTCAGCTCCTTTTTTTTCTAAAACAGCGATCTGGACATCAGATGCTTCCTGTCCGGCTATAACGTGCTTTTATTACACTTTCCCCAGGGAATAACAAACTACACTATCGTCACCTCTTCTCTTTATGGTTATTTTAGGGCCAAATAAACAAGAGGAACACTTCCAATTCGAAAAAGGAACACTTTCAGGCTTTTGTTAAGAGGAAACGGAAAAGAACCTGAGCTACTCTTTCAGCCGAAGGGTCCGTTAAGATTAGCAACAATGGTTTACTTTGAGGCCAGTGTAAGACGTATCAGAGACAAACGAACTGAATTAGGTGTACTTGTCTCATCTAAGCAACAACCTCAAAATATGCACTTTATAAATTTATAAAACAGAGGAGAACACAGGAAACAGCCAAATGTTTAGTCCTTTTAATATGAAAAACTGACAACAAGTCTACAGCTACAACAGCTGACCAAAAATGTTCAATCAACATGTTAAATAATCACTTCACTGCCTCAGCCCAGGAACACGTCACAGCATCCTTGATTGCAGGGCTGGGAGATGAACTTAAAACGAACCCCTTCAGATCCTCTAATCGATTTAATCTTGCCCCTGTTGGTTCATGTTTTTGGTTATAAATTTTATTAATACTTCCCCCCATTGTATCTTTTCACATGACTCTGCCCTGCCCAGTCTGTGGCATCACGGGGGAAAGTCAAACACTGAGCAGACACTAACAATAACAATGAATTAAAAAACAAAGGATTAATAACACAATGATATTTTTGTTTATTTGTTTGTTTTTACATTTCATCATTATTCTCTGAAGTTGCTTCATTTGTTCTGAGCATCAGTTAAGAATCAACCAATACCGTTTCCATCCATTTGCTGCCAATCAATTGATGAATCAACTCTTCAAACTAACTTTGAAGTACTTGAAAAATGATAAGAATGTAAAGTACTTTCTCAAGAATCATTTGTTGTATAAAATAGTAAAAATACCCATAATGAGAACATGTTCCAATATCAGTGTAAACAATGAGATTACGTTCTGATAAGACAAAGAAAACCTGCTATGTGGTCAAGAACATCATGTTGCAACAAAAACAGGGCTTTACTATGAAAACAGCTGGTGGATCATTTTCTGTCCATTTATCTTTCCTGTAGTTTCCTGTAGGTGAGTGTGGAGCAATAGTGCATGAATGGCGAATATCATCGTTATAAGAAATATGAAGAGCTCTGAAACACTGATAGATCTTCAAACAAGACATTTTTTGTCAACTAATCAATTGATGGATTAAATATGTGACACGCCTACCTTCCAAACTGAAGTCTAGCAGTACATACTCGAACACGGTGTCCGTTTTGGTCTCCACCTGCGGTCTCTTCAGGGTGGAGTAGATTTTCCCGGGGCTGCTATCCTCCGGGTCTTCTAGTTTCCGCAAGCCGCAGCCCATGGCCTCCGAGGCGGGGACGGGCGTTCGCTCAGTGTGGTGGGAGCACCGGAGAAACCGCAGCCTGTCTTTAGCTCGCAACTTCAACTGGACCGCCCCATCCCTCCTCGGTCCACGCTGTTGATTCCTTTAAATTTATTTTGAATTTCCTTTGAAAAATAGCACGAAAGGCTTTTGCTCGGTGGTTTTAGGAAACAAAGGTAAAAAAGCGTGATGGATGACTTCATAAAGCGGCTATCGCTTAAAGAGTACCCCGCTGAAGTGGCTGCACGTCAGGAGCGTGGAGAGGAGGAGCGCGATCCTTGGAGAAAAGTTTCTCTGTACAAACAAGCGAGCAAGAACGCGCCAAGAATACAACTTCCGCTAAAAATTCAAAATAAAATAAGAAAAAAAGGAAACGACTCAATTAATATCAATCACATTTGAATGCACACAGATCTAAACTGGAAGGTTTAGACAAACCACAATCAGCTGACTGTAGCACAACTGTGCAGGAAGAAAAAGACACATTTGATGCTTTTTTTCTTCCCATCTTCTTTGTGTGTAAACAACTCATGAACCTTTGTGATGCAAGCAAAAAGATAATTGTAACCACAAAGTGATTCCTGAGTTCAGTACAATAACTTGTTGCATTGCAGTGAAAAATGTTACACTGAAACATGTTTTATCTCCCTCGTTGGGCCATAACGATGAAAGCATCTTTACAGCATTTTGAGCCTCTTATGCTATTTATTATGACTCTTACATATCAACTAAAGAGACTTAAAACTGGGCAACTTTTAGTACTCAAAGACACTCATTCTTTCTGAACAATGAAAGGACAGTAAAATAACTAAAGAGAGTTTGAGTTATAAGTTTTTGTCTTCATAAAAATAATAACAAGTAGAAACCAGAGAGAAATTCCGGTGTTGGAGACATGTGACCCACCTTAAACAGTCAAACACATTATTAAGGAGCAGCAGTCATGTGTGTCGTTCTGTTACTAATGAGGGAGCCTCCTGTGCATCAGTCTGCTGTTCTGTACTCATAATGGTCTTCAGTGGAAATCACAGAGTGGCAGAGGTCTAAGGTCAGCATTGTGAAGGTGCGTTCAGGGGTCACTAGCCCAGCCTTGCAGTTTGATGCCACATGTTCTGCTGCCCTCCAGCACTGCTCCAGATGTTTTTAATTACCCCCCAAAGATGAAGCGACAGCAGTCAGCCTTGGATTTCCAGATAGCTTAAGGAGTTTGAGCTCATACAGTGTGACACGACCATGCTGGTAAAAGGGCTCTGATTAAATTACACACTGGCATCTATGTCAGTGAAAGCAGATGGGCAGATGGCTGACAGCGGGACGGGGAGGTGGAGGTGCGACAAACTGTTCAGTGATTGTTCACATGGCTCTGGGCACTACACAGTGTCTTGGAATCATTAGTGAGGAGCAGGTGATGTGGAGTATTTCCCTAACTCGATGTTCCCTCTGTTAATGTTCAGTGATTATTGAGAGTTGCACACTGAAACCCTAAACTGCTGGCAGACAGACTGTGAGACAGCTGGCCTTTTAGGCTGTGTGAAAAGCTCCATAATAGTTTTTATCTTAGTGCTGCTTCCTCAGAGCTCTAACCCAAGTTGTAAGAAGAACCCCAACTTACATCTCCTGAGTCAGGGACCCCAACTCTGTTCCTAAGTTAACTCTCTAACCCCCACCCCATGCAATACGAGCTTCTAACACATGAATAAAGTGATTTTTTTCTCAGTGTCTCAAGTAAATGTTTTACATCTCGGGTACCTCCTTAAGTGTATTATTTAATCTATCATTGATTGGCAATAGTGTATGCAGAGGACTCTAGAAACAGTTATCACTATGTGTGTATGAAAGCGTGGACACTGTGGAAAGGCTGCACAGTAAAGGAGGTACTAGAGATTAAAAAGAAGCTTTTTTGAGACAGAAGCAATTTACAAATGTTAGTTTTCTATAGAACATTTATTAAAGTCACTACAGACCAAAGTAAGATTATATTAGCAGACATATTATTAATATTTAAATTATTTTTGTGTAATTTAAATTGATACTGTGCCTGTTTTGCTTCGTTAATGATGTTTTCAGTCATGTTAACTGTTGTTTAGTCTAAATGAATGAAAGGAAGGAGACAAAGGAAGGAAGCAGCTTGATGGACGAAGGGCATTATGAGAGGAAAGGAAGACAGCTGCAGAAATCAAAAGATCTATACAGATATTTCATGTCTATATTTGTCCAGTTCCAGTTCTGGCTAAAACGTTGCTTGTCCTCCAACCCTCTGTGTCATCTTATTTTTGGGTCACGCACATTTTTACCCAATGCACTGCATACAGAGAGTTGCATAATATTGATTAAATATACATTTTTGGCTCAATTAGGGGTCAAGTTCAGTGTTACCTGACTTTGTCTTCAAAATTAAAACAAACAACTTGCAACTGACCACTACCCCAGCCTCTACCTTAAAGGGAAATGTACCAGAATGACAGGAAAACAATGTGAGCACGGAGAAAACCCTGCCAGACACACGATGACCAACCCCACAGGGATTTGGGATGAAACTTCTAAAATAACTCTGAATGGTTTCAGCCTGTCTGAGCCTCCAGCAGGGAAACCACCGTCATCCAGGAGCTCCACCCAGTCAGGATGAGCTGAGAAGGAAACCTGGGGTCCTCCTCCACTAAACACAGGCTGGAATACAGGAAGGAAGGGGACAGTTTATACAGCAGTACATTAAATGTTTATGGCATTAATGTCTTCCTCCTACTAATCCCATAAAGGCACAGACATTATTTTTATGTAGTGAAAAAGCAGCACATGAATGAATGCTATGTGGCTTATTAGTAATATGAGGATTGTTTTGTACAGAATGACTATTTTATGTAGTGGTGAAATGGATTTCTTTACATAAGTGATACAGTACAGGTATAGCATCAAAATGTACTAATCAAGAACAGAGGCACCCCTGTCCCATACCTTCTTTCTTCTTTTCTCCACCTTTTTTAATTTAATTTTTAATTCTGCCAGACTCAAAATGAAAATATATTTAGTGTATAAATCTTTGCTTTTGTTGCATTCTTTTTTTTTTTTTTTTTTTAATAAGGTTTTTTTTTTTTT
>VUQR01015471.1:6183-22194 GCA_015108515.1 Hemichromis elongatus | reverse complement strand
TTTCCCCCCCCACCCCAGCCACCTCTTCCCAAAAAAGGATTATCTTTTGTTTACTTTTTAAACCTCTTGTTTTTCATTGTGTCTGACATTTGTCAACAACCTGTTGTGCAGGTTTCCCTGTTAGTTGATCAGCTACATGTAGATCATGATTTGATGGTGTCCAAATGTTTTTTGTTTTTTTTTCATATTCCAGTTCTCATACCAATGTCTTCTGTTCTAAGTGTGAAACCCTTAGATGTCTGAATATCACAGAAAATTTCTTTGTGCTAAATGGAGCTCCGGTTTAAATTCTGCATCTATCACTGATTTCATCAAAATATCTGATTATGATCTTTGGATGATATATTTATTGATGCCCCTAGTGGCTGCTATGATATATTTATGGATGCAATTTACCTGCATATAGAATTCATAGGTTTAAGGCTTGTCACAAGTTTTGACAGATTCCAGAAACAGCCCTAAGTTCTATATAATTTTCTTGTCATTAATCTTCTCTAAGGACAAATTGATTCGTTTGATTCAGACTATACTTACATGTGTTCATAGTAATTTTTTTTCTCAATGGCTTCCCACAGGTATGCATTACAAGACATGGACAAGTTCAGCCTGAAGGACAGTGGCCGTGGGGACAGCGAGGCGGGGGACAGTGATTGTGACATGGGGCGGGAATCCCCCGTGGACAGACTGTTGCTGGGGGAGGGCTTTTCTGACCTGATGCACCTTGAAATGCACCATCGACTTCACCCAGGTGAGATTTTGGTGATGCAAGCCCGTGTCCCTGCGCAGAATGACGCCTTTTCCTGTTTTGCGTCACCTTCATAACAGCATGACTAGGCGCTAGTCAGCTGACTTACATACCCAACACCTTCTATTGCAGCACCTCACAATCAAATATTGCTTCACCATCCAGAGCATAATTGCGCCTTAGTTTTATCTAACTTTGCAGAAGTCGTCAGTTTGAGGTTTCTGATTATTTTTTCGTCTTGCTTCCGTTTGAGTGAGTTGAAATGGCCGTTTTTCATTTATGATCTTAGAAATAAGAGAATTTTTTCACGGTGCAAATTGAAAATGAGCTAAAATCGAAACAAGCTGTCCTCCTGCAGACCGCACCCAGGCACCCAGTGTACTGCCTCCCTGACAAATTTCAGCACCATGGACAGCACCAGGCCTAAGCCCATTATTTGTCTGTACACCTGCCTTTACAGCCACTCCATTCACCCTGTTTCCAACACAATCCCTATTGTACTCAGCCCCATTCTTCCACACAGCCCTCATTTCCACGCTCGTTATCACAGTGAGAGAGGTTACAGTGTGCCTGGCTGTTACTGTGTGTGTGGTTGTGTGTGTGCGTTATCTGCCCCTAAGATAGAGTCGTGTCTGTAAAATCCTCCCTGGAGCGGAGATGAGTCGCCTGTCACTCATCGGTATGCTTCTCAGAGTGCTGTTTTTTTTCCCTCCTTCTTTTTCTTTTCTTTCTCTTTTTTTCCCCCTGGTGAGTGACAGTGGTGCGCTTTCATGTCTGAACTGAGGAGAATTCATAGTAATTGCTTTTAGAATTATGTTATTCTCTCTCTTACTGACTCCATCCTTCTTTTGCTTTCCCCATCGTGAGATCCCGAGGATCTCTCACCCTCTTTCTCTCTTGCTCTCCCTCATTTTGTTAATGTATTACAATCTTTACAGAGATGGATAACGCCAGTATCGGTGGATACGGACAGTCCTGCTGTATCTTATTTTTGTTCTCCCTTTGAAAATGACTTGGAGGTGTTGGAACCCTTCTCCCTCCCTTTCTCTTCTGCTATCTTTTATGCTAATATAAAAGAAATAGGAGGGAAAGAAGATAATGGGCTGAGAGGGAGGATTACCACTGTTTCTCTTCAGTATATTTAATTTGTTTAGATTTTTCTATTTAGATGGGCAAATGTGCTTTTTCATGCTGGATAGGATAAAAGAACAAACAAGCAAATCCCTGCCTCAGTCTTGTAGTTGGAAGATGTGGACATACTTGGAAGTGCAGCCAAATATTACATTAATAGCTGCCTACGATGCCATTTGGGTGGGATCTGGTACTTGTCCATTTGTTTATTTAAATCCTGTCGTAGTCTTCATACCTGCCACTACCTGGCCCTCTAAACAAGAATATGACGAGATTGGGAGGAAAATAAATAAATAAAAAAATCGACAAAGCAGAGCTCTGATGTTGATTTTAATGAAAAACTGAAGTGGTGCACGATGAAATATTAATTAGATATTGTACATGGATCATTCTAACAGAATAAGGCATGGCTCGTCAGACTCAACAGCATCCCTGCCCCTTAAAGAAATCAGCACCTTGTCCTCCTGCTGAACTATGTATCACTTCAAATGTAACACTTTCACCCCCCTTTACTTCAGTCTCAGGCTTCATGGCTTGCATTATTCAGGGGTGTTGACATTTTCTGTACCAACTGACGTGCATAAAACAACAAACAACAAATGGTTTTGTCTGAGGATTTTTAAACATATGATTTGTTTGAGTTTTTTTTGCAGACCTTTTGTTGTTACTTTGCCTGATGCATGACGAATGCCATAAAGATTTTTGTAGCTGAACCATCTCTTGACTCAGTGTCCTTTTTTGTTTTTTTGTTTTCTGCTTTAGCTATGAGACTGTGCACGGATGAATGTCGTGTCCTGGGACACTCTGACCAGTGCTGGATGCCCCCCCTCTCCTCCCCCGCTTCCTCTGCTGACTACCGCAACAACATGTACATCCCTGGGGAGGAGTCCTCCCAGCAGCCTCAGCTCGACGATGACCAGTCCTCCGTTGACTCTGAGCGCCGCAAGAGCTTCTCTACTTTTGGCAAAGAGTCTGGGAATGAAGAAGAAGGAGCTGGAGGTGTTGTCTCTGGAGCAGGAGGTGATGTGTGTGCAGCTGGAGGAGGGGCTGGCTCCCTCCTCACAGAGATGAACTCTGTATTTCAGCGACTCCTACCCCCTAATATGGACTCCTATGCCGAGTGCACTGAAACAAGCCCAACCTCATCGTCGTCAGCAACTGAGAGAGGAAATGGACGAGGTGGGAACATTGTTGGTAACCACAGTAACAACGCTGTTCCCCAGGACAACCGGAGAGGGTTGTTGCCAGGTGGTAAAGGTCCCAGTTACCCCCCAGGGGTGGCTGCATGGGCAGCCAATACTCACTATCTAAACCCAGGAAGTGGTTCTGGAAATGGAACTAACCATGTTTCGTCCTCGTCCTCTTCTTCTTCTTCTTCCTCATCCTCACCCTCAACTTCAACTCCCACATCTACCAGTGGCCAGCCTCCACACTTAAAATGGCTGCCAGCAATGGAGGAAATTCCAGAAAATTATGAGGAAGACGACTTTGATGGTGTCTTCCATCAGGGTCACCAGAGTGGCAAGCGTAGCGAGAACCGCCACGAGGCTGGCATGGATGCTAGCGAGCTGGTCCAAGAGATCAACAAACTGCTGCAGGATGTCAGGCAAAACTAGAGAAAAAGTGAAGGCAGAGCATTGTTTCACTGTGTGATATGAAGAAATATTTCACCACATTATGATAAATGCTTGTTCCTTGTGCCAACATTAAAAAAAGAAGAAAAAAAAAAACCTTTCACATTCACTGTAATGCTTGTCTTGTTTATTTAAAAAAAAATTCTCCTTACCTCTCGGTGCTGAGAGAAAGGTAAAAAAAACAGCACTGAAGTTGTGATCTGGGTGACTTAAAAGCATCAAAGTGAGCACTGAAAGAACAGATTGCTCAAAGTTGCTTGAATGAGTGATTTCAAAAGGAAATCCACCGACAAAAACTGTACCCCTTTCTTCATTTGTAATGTTTACAGCAGCGTGAAGAGACTCCACAGGGAGAAAGCAACAGTTGTGTGATCTAATTTCTGCTCTTACAGTGTACAATATTGTACAGTGTCTGTGGAAAACGGCAAACCCACTTGAATATTGTGCTCTGTCTCCTGTTTTTGTTATTATGGAATGTAACTGTACAATTTGATCTTTGTATTTTAAAAATACTCTTTTTTACTTCTATATATTTATATGTGTCCATGTATGTTTGTACAGAAAAAGAAAAGAAAATGTCTATTTTTTATATTTGTCACTGCATGTCTTGATATCACTCAATGTGTCTCTTTTCCTCTGCCCTGTTTATTTTCTAAACAACTGTATTTAATTTTGTTATTGAATGTGTGTGTGCATATGGAAAAATAATCACATTCCAATGCAGTTCCATGTTGGAAGTGAGTTTTGTATGGTAACATTGTGACCAGTGGACGATAAATAAAGTGGAGGGATTCATAAAAGTGTTTGAAAATTATTCTCGGTGTCTGAGGTTTTCAGTAATGAATTTTATTTACATTTATTCTTTCATTTCTCATTTGAATTCCTCACCAAGTACTTGCATTTGCCCCCATCTGTCTCTTACCTCCCCCTAATGCTCAGCATTGGAATTGCAGCACCCTGTGCACACAGAGCCAAAATCTTGCTTTCTAGGCAGACCTTCCCCAGACCCCATTATATCATGATTCACATGCATGACTCTACTCATAAACATGCCATTAGTGGTGAATTTATTCCCAGATGATCTGTTTAGATTTAAATGCATTTATGCATTAATTTACTTCTAGATTAGGGGTTCTCTCTCTCACTGTTTCTCATCTGTGAAAGCATAATGCTTCTGGTAAATATGCTTAGCAAATGAACAGCATCTGATAATAGCAGCACATAACCAGAAATTAAAATCATGGTATTGTACAACTCTGCCATATGGACTCATAACACAATTAGGAGAAAGTATGAAGTGAGCTTCTGCCCTCCCCTCCCTTCCTCTGCTCATGATTGGGAGAGCTTATCTATGGTTGATACACTCATGAGCAAGAACACACATATTAAAAACACACCCACACAGGAGAAAATAAGTTTAATTTTAAAGCGTAAAAAATCAAACAACCTGGGCTAAATGAAGCAATTAACCTCATGAAACAGAGTTTTAACAAGGTAAAGGTCAGAATTTGCATACAGACACATACACACACAGCCATGAGGCAGACCCAAGTAACATCTACACACCTGCAAAACAAGACCGCGAACACAGACACACATAAGAACAGGAGAATGGCTAAAGCATGTACACATGAAAACACCCAATAATGAAGTCATTTGTCTTCATCATTAAAAGACTCCAAGCGTCAATTACAATGAGCACTGGATGTGTGTGTGTGAGCGAGGGGAACTAAAGCATGCTTGTAATAAATTAGCTTAGCTTACTGAAAGCTAATCCAGATTCATGCAGCTGTAACAGTATCTGGATAGGCAGTCCTATCCACCATATATCCTACTAGCTAACAGCTCAGTTGTTTTACAGTAATTTCACTGAAGATTTGGACTTGATGCCATTCACGTGTTTATATAAGTATCCTACAAGACTTGAGTCAGCTGCTAACTAGCTTAATTTAACATAAGTAGCTTTGAAGCAACACAGGCCTACTAAAGAACTAATTAACCTGTTGTATTTTGTAATGATAGCATGATATTCATGCTGTGCAAGGTTACTGGCTCTGGATGTAGCCTTATATTTAGCACAAAACTTAGGATGAGGTATCATAAGTGAGATAAACTGTAGCAATAGGTGGCTGAGTAACACAATAAAATGTAAATTTCAAATGGACTATTTCATGATGTAGAAAAGGGATTTCACTACGTTGTAAATGTCATTTTAAAAATTAGCCCAAGATTGGCAATACATGATGAATGATCATCAGCAACAAGAAATTTCTTTGGCAAAGGGTAATGGTGTGTGTAATGAAAGAAAAAAATAAATAAAACACAGGGTGAAAGATCCAGTCATACTCATTTATTACCACTCACATAATTAATTTTACACAAAAACAACAGTGGCACTGATACTGACTTTGAAATTGACTTGAAATATAAGCTCCCACTTGTTATTGTAGTAAATCCACCCATTAAATTGTTTTGTCAGTACTACTCGCCTTTCGCTCACTTCCTTTCTCAAACCCAGCGTCTTCCGTCTTCCTCCACCCTCGTATGCATATACCTCCATATCTCGCTCTCATCTTCTGGCTATTTCTGTCTGTTCATCTGTCTGTTGAAGACTCTCATGCACGCACACACCCATAAATATTCCCTTTCACACATAAGCAGTCACACACACAACTAAATCCCAGCAGTAGTTCTCAGCTCATATCACAGCCCCCCCGAGTCCCCACAGACATTAGAATTTTTAATGCTCTTCACTGCTCCATCTCATCCTGTCACTGACTGATTCCTTCCTAATCACAGTTTTTGCTAATTGTTTTTTTTTTTTTTTACATCACCTTGACACAAATATTACTTCAAGCCACTAACAATCCTGCTTATACAGTATTTTAGACAAACCATGGGAATATTGAGAAACCACAACCCTATCTCCTTTTGCCTGTAAAATGTATTTAGTGATTACTGTTACAACAGGAAATTAAGAAGGTGAGAGCTTGTGTAATGCGAGGTTATTGGGCCTTCTGACATGAAATCATTTTTTATCTAAAGTCAGAAACTCCGAAGTGACCCTCTGTGCACATATGCTGCTCTAGTGTCAGGGAAACAGGATATTGGCAAGCCTGTAATATAAACACTGTAAACAAGTCACAGTGATAAAACTGCCATGATGGAATGCTTTATATGTTGCACTTCCCATAGCGTAGGCTACAACACATAAGTGCAAGTTAGTAAGTGTGATAAATAACATGGCCACCTGACCCAAATCTCTTAATAAGAAATTCCTTAAGTAATTAAAACGTGAGTCTTGAGAAACTCGGATCACAGCAAGAGCCTCGGTTTTCTTTGTGATACTGAATGCTCGAGTTCAACTTTTCAACTCAAAATTTTTAAGTAAAGATGACTTTTCTTTCTCATGAGAGAAAAAAATGGAATGGTTACTTAAGTTCCAGTGAGACTTGCTGTATTACCAAACTAGGTATTTTTAAAAACATTTTTTTACACTTATTTCTTTTCTTTATACTTATTTTTGTTACTTATTATTTTGACTTAAAAAAAAAAACAACATCACCATGCCACGTTGTTATCTGCTGGAAATAACTTCCTAGAACCTGAAAGGGAATCCTCCCTGATGTAGCAACTAACATCAAAAGATTCTAAGGAGACATAAAAACATTGTTTTCTTATATATATATATTTTTTTTGATTAGCTGATTTTTCAAAATTCGTTGCCTTTAACTCTTATCAAAAAGGCAACCACTGCTTAGGATGCCACACCACTTCTTAGCTGTGTGCATACGTTATAAGTAACCCTATGATTACCTCGACTTTATCTCTGTACTTTATGAGGTGTTATAGGTGCACCTCATAAACAAATATACAACTGACACAAGTTAATATATTTTTTTCTGTACATATAAATAGCTAAAGGTAATATTTTCATTGAAATTAAAGCATTTGAAAAACTGTTTGATGGGACCATGTTTTTGTAACAATCATCTGCATAAAATGAAGATTGTGTGCGCTGAATAAATCCTAGTCTGTAAAGAAGCCATTATAAAGAATATGTCCAGCAGATGGCACTGTGGGACCTATCTTCTCACAAAAAGGGATACGTTTTCATAGCATCACTCAAGACCTCAAGATTCTGCCACACATTCAACAAGGCCTGCTGGAGAGCTGTAGAGAGAGAAAAAGTGCTAAGGCTGAGTCATTTTGTCACTCTAATTGCATATTGGTTTATGCATCTACAGATTCTGTCCCTCTTTATCTTATGCAGGCTCGACTTAGTAAATGTTATTTTTTTAGAGAGAGACAACGATGCACTGGTTCCTGTCATTTTGGAAATAAATGTGTGTGTAAATGAGTGCCGGTTTATGTGCCTGTTTTAAGCGAGTGGGCATGTTAGTGGGGGTTTTTTTGCATGTGTGTGCGTTTGTGTATTTTGGGGGTGGGGGTGTTTACTGCACTCTCAGTCTCTAATAGATATCCACATCCAGGCTGCCATTTAGAACTGGAGAGAAGCCAGCTGTATGTGCTCCTCTACTCACACTCTCTCCCTTCCCTGTCTCTCTCTCTCTCCCTCTGTACACAATTGGATTAGTGTAGAGTGATAGACACTAAAGACAGAATCTCACTGCTGCACCCGGTTGCATATATACACAAATACATAGACACACACACACGCACACACACATACATACATACAACAGATAACTGCTGCAAAGGTTGACGAATAATACTAAAATACAAGGTATAAACACGTATGCATGCTCCCTTGTACACACACACGCACACACACACACAAAAGAGAGGTGAATTACTGAATGCATGGAATCTGACATAACCCATAGTGGAAGTAGGTCATATGGGGGAGACAGGTCATCAGGGAAATAACACTTGAGCTCTCTCTCTCGCTCTCTCGCTCTCTCCTTAGAATAATAATTGCTACTCAATATCCTGAAAAAAATATAAACTATGAAAAATATGAAAATATGTTTTGTGAAATTATTATATTATTGATATTGTAAATTGTTATGAAATTATAACAATATTGCAATAAAGGTCACTATATAAAGTGAAACACCAATATATGGAATGAATGTCAAACGTATTAGATGAAACACTGAAAACATAGAATGAATCGTAGAAATAGAAAAATAGAAAAAAGTGTACAAAAATGCCAAAATACTACAATATGTATGTATGTTGCTATATACAGTAAAAGACTAAAATAATAATTTCTCTTTTTTATATTTGTAAAGTGCTGTAGAAATATATACATGTATATAATATATACATGTATTTTAAACTGACTGCTGTTGAGATGAAGGACCTACAACAGCACGCGGTCTGACAACGTAGCTGTAGGTCTACTGGTGAATCAGCTGCTCAGGCCCTCCACAGTCTCATTCAGTGGGTGAGAGATGTTGTCCATAAGGGGAATCCTCCTCTCACCCACCTCCTCTATGGGGTCTAGGGGACTGGCCAGGACACAGCTGGTCCTCTTTACCAGTCTTTTAAGACATTGGTGGTCCCACTCCATGCTGCCACCTTCCCGGTAGACAACCCCATGAAACGTGGCAGAAGCCATCAGCCTTTCCTGCTGATGAAGTTGACTTTGATCCTTCTTAAACAGAATACGAGTGTTATGTGACCAGTCTACTTTATTATTCAATGCCTAAACTGTGGAGGTTCCCCAGTGTGATAGGTGGTGCTTTCCTCCGAAAGTCAATTACCATTTCCTTTGTCTTACTAGTGTTGATGTGCATGTGCATTTTCATACCAGATGACAAAGTCGGTGAAGACCTTCCTGTACTCAAGATCGACCCCCTCACATACACATCCAACGATGGCTATATCATCTGAGCACTTTTAAAGGTTGCAATTTTTGTGTTGTAAAGTCCAAAGTGTAGAAGGTAAAAAGGAAAGGAAGAGAGCCTTTCCCCTGAGGGACCCTCGTGCTGCATATCGCTGCCTCAGGGACACAGTGCTGAAGCCTGTGGTCATGAACTGTCGTCTGCTGGAGAGGTAGTTGATTGGAAATGCTTTTTGGTTATGACTGATCCCTGCTTGTTCCAGCTTCTCCCTCAGCAGTGCTGCTTGGATTGGATTGAAGACACTGGAGAAGTCAAAAACGTGACTCTCACAGTGCTTCCAGTATTCACCAGGTGTGACTGTGATCATCCACCCCAAACAGGACAGTAAGCCAACTGCAGGCGTCCAGCAGTGTGTTCATCAGAGCCTGGAGATGGTTGAGAATGATCCTGTCCTGGGTCTTTATCAGGTGGGAAAGTAGGCGTACGGTCTTTGGCACCGGCTGTATTATTCCTAAGGATTTTGTATTTGATTTCATTTTCAATATTGAAACCCAAAGTGACATCAAAACTTACAGGAAACTGAAAAATCTGTAGTTAATAACCTTCCTGCCCAAAATGTGTATACATTAAAAGCAACACTACACGTCTCAGTGTTTCTTACAGAATTAGAGTCTATTTATCGCCATAACTGCAACCTGTAGAGGGAAAAGGGGGTATGGTCAAAGCACCAAGGCCTATAATAAACAATATAATAGCAAAGTAAGAATAACAGATAGATTTATTCTTATGTTTATTATATACATTTCTCACACAGCAGCATATTGGCTGTTGTCTCCCTCCTCCCATTAATTACACCTATTAAAAGAAGGAAACCTTTGAGGCTGAAGATATTTTTCAGTGTTCATCTGAATTGAGGGAGCAAATAATCCTTTACTAGAGTTTTGAATCAACATTCTTATTATGAACTTCTACAGGCAGTTTATACAATTTGCAGAGAGGTCTCTTTGAAAAAACCCATTGATGTATTCAGTGAACTTATTTAGAAATGTACCGACTGGCTGTTCACCTACAGGCTGGTTGTGTGTTAATGTAAGAGAACGAGACGGAGAATGATGTAGAAAGGTCCAAGACTTACTTATTTAAAGCAGTTAGAATACAGAAATTAATAGATATGTGGTGCTATATCTTCTGTTATGGCACCTTCTTCTTCTTCTTCATCTTCTTCTTCACCACAGCAGTTCATGTGCTTCCATCTCACCCGCTTCTACATTCTCTTCTGTCACATGAACCCTCTGCATCTCCTTCACTACATCAATTAATCTTCCCTGTGGTCTTCCTCCTGCCTGGCAGCTCTTCACCATTTCATCCTTTCTGCTCTAACTTTGAAGACCCATGAATGGATTGATGGATGGATGGATAAGCCTTTTTGGTAATGAGGCACTCACCAAAGTCATATAATTTGTTATCTGTGCGTTATCAATGTAATTACCTGGGATAAAATTAAGTAGCAAATAAAATATTTCACCCATCATCAAAGTGGTTAATTGATACATTGGCCAACAGCATCCCGAGAGCTATGCTACTAGCAAGGAATAGTGCTGCTTATTTAAAGAGGTGGAAATTAAAAAAAAAAAAAAAATTCATATAATCATATGTATTCTCAAGGTGAGGGCAAGACTGCAGGAAACCACTGGCCCTGGCTGCAGTTTAAAGAGAAAATGTTGCAGGTAGTTTCATAATTACCTACAAAATATGAATAGCACACCATAGAAGCAATTCATCTTTATGTAACATCCACTTTTACAGTTGTTTTAGTTTCCTCACAAATGCACACGTAAACTAGTGTGATTGTTATTAGCATGTAGTAATTAAGCCATCTGGATAACAAAGTAGCCTGCTTAGTCTCAGGGTGAAATGACAACAGTGTGCATGTTAGTGTGTGTGTGTGTGTAGGTCTGTATGTCTGTTCAAAAGAGTAAAGTGATACCAGAAGCCATTTATTCAGAGAATACAGCTACCCTCCGTCTGCTTTTACTGCTTCATTCTTATGAAGAAATCAAATCGTGGTCTCTGTGTTTACATGTCTGTGTTCCAAAGATTTAAACACCCTCAGTACAATGCTTTTCTCTTGCCTATTCGAGGATCCTTCATGTTCATCTCGAGCTACAGCATGATGTCACTTATTCCACAAGTAAACAAGTGAAGCTATTTTGGACATGATTTGAGTTGTACAAAGAACAGCTATTGAGTCTGATGTTTTTACCAGATACAGCTCGTGTCAAACGTGCTAGCTTGTGACTGTTAAATTATTTAAACTTGCGGAAAATTCAATGCCATATTTTAGTATGAAAAGTGATATTGTGTATGAAAGAATGAGGAAACATAGTTCACATCAACGTTTCAGGTGTTACCAGTGATATTACATGATATGATATATTATATTTAAGATGTTGCGTTTTTTTATGTTGCATAGATGTTGTTATGACCACAAATAGATTAAAAACCAATATTGGTCCAAAGTACAACTCACATAACCGTGGTTCAGGGGGTTGAGGCGGTTCTGTCTTGTAACCGGAAGGTTGCCGGTTCGATCCCCCAGCTCTCTGTCCTGGTCGTTGTGTCCTTGGGCAAGACACTTTACCCTACCGCCTACTGATGTTGGCCAGAGGGGCCGATGACGCGATATGGCAGCCTCGCTTCTGTCAGTCTGCCCCAGGGCAGCTATGGCTACAACGGTAGCTTGCCGCCACCAGTGTGTGAATGTGAGAGTGAATGAATAGTGGAATTGTAAAGCGCTTTGAATGCTTGAAAAAGCGCTATATAAATGCAATCCATTATTATTATTATTATAAATGCTTAGTAAAAACAAGAAACATAAGCATACATTATCTTTTCTGAATCACTGGTAACAAGAGGAAAAAATACAAATCTTTTACCACCTGTAACTACTACAGTGAACTATTTATGTTTTTTGATATTTTAACCTGTTTTAATTACCATATTATGTTACATGTTATTATTTTCTATTCATAAAACGACAGTTTAAAAATTTAAAGAATTGCATACAAAAATATCAAACTGAAAAACTTAATGTGAAAGATTTGTTAAACAGAGTGAAAACATACTGAGAGTACTTGTGGCATAAGGAGCACACCCGAGAAACCAAGCTTTGTCAAAACGATGAGTGGCAACAAATGTGTCTGCATTAAACATGTCTGTTGCACACATGACAATTTATTTTTACAGCTAAAGCAAACAAACCACGAATCAATGTATCCTGTGACATTATATCCAATGCACAGATGCATTATCACCTATTAGTTACATGGATGTTGGCACACAATTTAAATCCCTAGAATACCTCCACCACTAATAGTAGGTGTATAAGTGCAATGGATTAAAGGCATTAGCCGGCAATGAGACAAACACCAATCGTTTAAATTATGCAACCAAATGCTAATGTATGGAGATAAATTGGATGTGCAGTGGATCACTTTAATAAGCAATCATTTTTACATGTTCGTGAGAGGTTAAAAATTACACTGCCACAAAGTATATATTTTTTATGGAATTAGGAATCAAGTAACATGCTTTAAGCCAGCAATTTTGAGACATCCAATATTTGTAAAAACAAACACTCAAACACTTATCAGCTTTAATTTTTAAATATATAACATGCAATAGTAGAAAATGCCAAATAATACACATTTGCTGGCAGGTGAAAATTCTCATCTGTTCACATTATATTTTTATATAGATAAATTTTTATAGAATTTTTATATAGATAGATTTTTATAAGAGCTGATTTAGAGATTTCTTTGTGAATGTGTTTGTACCAGGAATTAGCCTTATTACAGAAGCCGGTTTTGCTTATAGCGCTGTTTATTAACTTAGCTCTGCCCATTGATGACAACACTGAATGCTGGTACCTGCCTTTTTTCGGCATATATCATCCCCGGAAGCCCCGTCAGACACAAATAGTCTTTGACACTAGTGCCAAGCAATCTGGTGTGTTATGCAATTCAGTACTGTTAAAGGGCCCTGATCTCAATAACACCCTCCTTGGTGTGCTGATTCAATTTAGGAAAGAACTCATTGCAACCACTGCTGACATCCAGCAAATGTTTTACGGGTTCCTAGTTAGACTGGACCACAGAGATTATTTTAGGTTCCTGTGGTCCAAGGACAATGATTTGTCAAAGGAGGTGCAGGAGTACCGCATGCGGGTGCATGTTTTTAGTAACAGCCCATCTCCAGCAATAGCCATCTATTGCTTACGAAGACCCATCGGGGAAGGCGAGGCAAAGTTTGGGGCTTCGAGAGAAGCTTCCACGTCGATGATGAGCTGATTTCAGTTTCCGCAAAGTCTGCAGCCATCAATCTGCATAAGCGCACATGTGCATCCTTACCGAGTCTAACCTCAAGTTTCACAAGATCATCTCAAATAGTGTCTCAGTCATGCAAGCCTTCAAGCCAGAAGATTTGGGTCTTGCCTTACTGGCTCAGTGGAGTCTAGGAATGTGCTGGGACATTAACACTGACTGATTTACCTTCAAGGTAGCTGTCAATGACAAATCATACATGCGCCACTGGTATGTCTCTGTAATCATAGTATCTTTGACCCCTTGGGACTAGCATCAAAGGCAGACTCTTGTTACAAAAAATGTCAAATGGAGCCAAGATTGGAATGCTTCTCTCCCTAAAGGAGAATATGGAAAATATCCCTCCAAAATCTGAGTAGCCACAGAGTGACAGGATGCTATATGCCATTCTCCCTTTCCAAGTCCTCTTACACTGAACTGTGTGTCTTTAGTGATGCCTCACGCTGGGCTACAGCAGCAGTAGCATTCTTGAAAACAGTCAATGCAGAGAGACAATGCAAATTTGGATTTGAAAATTCTACTCTGACAGCAGAGTGGTTCTTGGGTACATTTGCAATGATTCAACGGACTTTTATGTCTACGTACATAATCAAGTTCATCGTATACACCAGTCCACTTGAACAGTGTTCCACTTGTTCCACCTGAACAGTGGCATTATGTTACATCAGAACAAAATTTATTTAGCAACAGGCCGGTACCTGCATCGCAGGACAGGTACGTCCCATTGCCTTTCTAATTCACCAAGCTCATTCTCACTCATCAAGCAACTCGTCAAATCATTTATGCAGGGGCTGGCATAAATCCAGAAAACCAGTTGCTTGTCCTAAGGTTGTGCATTAAGGAAGACACTTCACAGAGTGCAGTTAGGCAGGATGGACTGTGGATTGTAGGCTGCAAAAGACTGGTCTCGTTTATTATTCACCACTGCGTAACATGCAAGAAGCTAAGAGGAAAACCAGAGACTCGAAAAATGGCAGATCTCCCGCCTCAAAGACTCAAAATATACATTTTCGTATGTTGGGTTGGATCTTTTTTTGCCCATGGTCTGTGGTCACTCGTGGCACAAAGTAAGAGGTGGGCGATACTTTTTTACACTTATGACTTCAAGAGGTGTACAAATCAAAGTCAATGATTCTATGGACACTTGCAGCTGCATGAATGCAATATGCATATTCTTCACAATAAGAGGACCAGCAAAACAAATGTGATCAGGCAGGGGCACCAACATCATCGTGAGTGTGGAGCTTGGCATGGCACAACCAAACAAGAACCCTCCTGACATTGTAAACTGTCTTCATGCCAACGGGAGTTCAACCACCCACATGCCTCTCACATTGGGGGCATCTGAGAAAGGATGATTGGGGTAATACTGGATTCTATGCTTTTGCAAAACAAACACACCCGTCTGACACATGAGGTGCTTTGTTCCCCCAATAGGTGAGGTATCTTCTATAATCAATGCAAGGCCCTTGGTTCCTATTTCAACTGACCCTTCCTCACCATTTTCACTATATCCTGCGATGATATTGACTCAAAAACAGCATGTTCCTTTTTCCATCGGGAGACTTTTGTTGAAAAGACTTGCTCAAGAGCCAATGGAAACAAGTGCAGGCACTCGCCAATGGATTCTGGAGTCGCTGCAGAAACAAATATCTCAACACCCTCCAATCAAGGCACAAGTATCACGGAACACACTGCAATCTTCAGCCAGGTGACACTGTGTTGTTGAAACAAAAACAAGCACCCAGAAACAAATGGACAATGGCCATCATCACAGCCACCGTTCCAAGCAGCGATAGGAAAGTCAGAAAGGTCGAAGTGAGGACATCATCCCAAGGAGTCTCAAAGACTTACTTGCGTCCCATTTCGGATGTTGTTATACTCATGGAAAAGGAAGAGACTGATAAAAAGTAGTAGTGGCATCAGTAATGCCAGACGGGGAGTGTTCTGTCCCAAGTAAAAGGTTAAAAATGTTTCATAATAATTCAGTGATAAAAAATATCACATTTCATCTGTAATAATTTATGTTAAAAAAGGGAGTGATTTAGTCATTAGTGTTTTTGTACTAGGAATTAGCTTTATCCCAGAAGCCGGTTTTGCTTAGAACATGGTTTATTAACATAGCAATGGTGCTAGGAATCTAATTTACATATAAAAAGATTGCTGAAATGACTGTTCATTACTAGTAGCAAGCTAAGACTAACTTTTACTCCTGTTTTCTAGCACCAGCTATTTCTTTTCATGCATTTTTTCACATGTTAAAGAGTAACAGCGTATTTTATTTTCTTGATTACTTTTAGTGTGAA
>VUQR01015468.1:27948-62571 GCA_015108515.1 Hemichromis elongatus | reverse complement strand
CCCCTCTTTTATGGAACCAGCTTCCAGTTTGGATTCGGGAGACAGACACTATCTCTACTTTTAAGATTAGGCTTAAAACTTTCCTTTTTGCCAAATCATATAGTTAGGGCTGGACCAGGTGACCCTGAATCCTCCCTTAGTTATGCTGCAATAGACTTAGGCTGCCGGGGGATTCCCATGATGCATTGAGTTTTCCTTTCCAGTCACCTTTCTCACTCACTGTGTTAATAGACCTCTCTGCATTGAATTGTACCTGCTACTAATCTCTGTCTCTCTTCCACAGCATGTTTTTATCCTGTTCTTTTCTTCTCTCACCCCAACCGGTCACAGCAGATGGCCCCGCCCCTCCCTGAGCCTGGTTCTGCCGGAGGTTTCTTCCTGTTAAAAGGGAGTTTTTCCTTCCCATCGTCGCCAAAGTGCTTGCTCATAGGGGGTCATATGATTGTTGGGTTTTCTCTGTATGTACTAAGCGCCTTGAAGCGACTGTTGTTGTGATCTGGCGCTATATAAATAAAATTGAATTGAATTGAATCACGATTCACTTAGTTTTACTATTCAGGAGTTGAGCAGCATCGTTCCTTCAAATAGCTCTGTATTTTAAACCAGCGCATGTATTTATCTTCCCAGAGGGCATTTCCTCAATGACAACAGTTGAACTATTTTAGCATCATGTCTCTTTTTAATACCTGATCTCGTCATTGTGATATACCTGGTTATTTAAACCAGGTATTCTTCAAGGATTATCAGAATATGTTTTCTTTTTTCCCCATTCAGCTGTCAACCTCTTATCCCGCAAAAAACAATGACTAACAGCTCCGAGTGACTCATCAGCCCACAGATATCTGACACCGGGCTGCAAAATAAAACATATCAGACGGCATCATTAGAGTGCTGAAATGTTGTTGTGTGAGTTTATTCTTCTAAACTCAAAACATTACTTCTCCCGCGATGTAAATCCACTCTGTAATCTGTTAGAAATTCATTAAAGTCCTCTTGATTCAAATTCCCAGCACTGTTTCTGCAGGCAGGAGTTTCCAGTGGTAAAAGCATGTTATAAAGACAATAAAATCCACAGTGAATGAGCTATAAAAGCATAATAAACAAGCCACAAACTACCAGACGATGCAGACATGGCTTGCAGACACCAGCTAAAACACCAGCTGATAAGAACAGGGAATCCAAAGACCACTTTCCAGAGAGAAAACCTCGTAAATGTGTGGGGTGCCTCTTCATTTTATGTGCAGATTATTCTGTCTAATTGCAGTAAATACAGTAAGAAATAGCCTGTTTCCTGACTCCTAATTATAAACTCTCTGGAGGTCAAATCAGGGCAAAGAAAAGAGGCAATTTTCTCATTTGGTGAAGCGCTGGAGACTAAACTGTTATGAATAAAGACAGAGCAGCTGTTATTTATGAAAAAATGCTGTCACTGTTGATTGAAAACCTCTTGACGCCAGTTCCAGTAATCTTCTCAACTTAAATTCAAGTAAAACGGTAAATGACGCACTCTTCTCGGGGTTCAGAACATTTTACCCCATTTGCAGTAACAGAGCCATTTTTGGGCCCCGCTACAGAAACAAACTGTCAGGGTCCCTGGTCTGGTTCCATGGCTTTTCTCTTGCTTCTGAGTTTTTAGGTTCTTGTTTATTACTCAAGCATTTTGATTAATTTGCACTATTTTACCAGTGCTGTGAGTGATTTTAAGCATTGAATTTTGAGCATTACTTCTTGTTGTTTTTAAGCATCTCTTTCACGTTTACAGAGTTTTGGATGCCTCATTGCTCTCACATGGGTTTGAACTTATTTAGATCCACTTTTTTATAGTAAGATCGTCATAGTTCCCTCCCTGTTTCCAATTTCCTCCTTCCTCGGTCTCGACTTTAGCTTCTCCCCTTCCCCATCTACTTCCTCTCTGTTGATATTGATTATGTTCAGCTGTGCTCTGTCCTCTCTTCCTTGATCACACAGGATGATGTGTATAAACAGTCCCACATCCCAGTCACTTTCCTTGTTCCTGTGCTGTTTTGGGCTTCTGTATTATTTGTATTCCTATTCCTCCTCACATTAAATGCTCCATTTAATTGTTCTGCTTTTCGAAATGATTCATGAGAAAAACTAATTCAGAGGGGCGATTCCCAGTTGAGACTTTTGGACCCTACTAAACCTTTAGCAATCCCCCTCAACTGCAGGTGAGGGGAAGCAGACAGGACAAATGACAGGATTAGCAATGAAAAGCATATATTTCGTGTTTCTAACATGAAATATTAATTATTTACAAATTATTACACCTTTACATGAGAAAATGTAAGGGTGCGTGCCCATGAGTACTGATGAATGCATGGTTTTATTTTGTTTTTTGTGACCTTTTGTCATGTCTAAGCTGTCTCTATATATTAGCCTATTGAGAGATAACTGGCACTCCCCAATGTTTAAAACTGAGCTTAAACAAAGCTGTATAAAATAATCAGAAAGGAATCATTATGTGGAAATGAGGCTTAAAGGTCAAAAGAGGCACTTTGTGATTTTAAGTTATTCAAAAGTCTCCACTGTTAGCACTGTTGTGGTTACTACAGACTTCTAAAATCAACACTGAAATCATCCAGAAATGGCAGTCTAGTTGACTTTATGTCAAAAATAATTATATTTTATTGGCAGTCGTCAGCAGGTATCTTCAAAATGGCTTTGAATAGCCTTGATTCTTCAAATGCCACAGGCTTTATAAGAACAGGGCACATAAGGGGGTTTATATGTCAGCTTTAGTACTTGTATCTACGTCTGAAAGATTACCCTGCTATAATAAAGCATCTGCTGTGTTGTAAAAGAAGCATTTTCTTTTTTATCAAGATGAAGACCATAGTTTGAACTCATAGGCAGGGTGTAAATCTTTGGCTCAAAGAGGCTATGTTTCCACATGTTTGACTCATTATTTGAAATACTGATGATGCTCAATACTGGCGATGCTCGTTGTCAATAAACAACGCTGTAACTTTATCAATTGCTAAATTTGTTCCTCTTAAGATCCTACAGTCAGAAGGAATGAGTTAAAGAGTTTAGTGGCTCTCAAATAGGTACAAGTGCAAAAACAAAGAGCTTCTGCTGGTTTCCTGTAAATGAAAAGCTGCTTTAATTCCTCACTTCCATGATGGAAACCAACTCTGCATCCAAACTCGCCAACATCTGCCACCAATTTACCAGAGCATCCGCTCCCGGATACAGCTATTAACCAGAGCTGCTGCTCGCCGTGTCCCCTTCGACTGCACGGCTTTCACCACTAACCAGCCACTCATCCTCGAGCTGCTGGTGCTAGTGACTGGCCTGACATGGAAAATAACATGACTACAGCAGGCCTGTAATTTCCAATGGCTGTGACCTTTAATCATATCTTGATCTACATCCTTTATTCTCATGTCTGTCGGTGGCCCGATGTTAATTTGAGACTTCATATGTCTGAAAGAGTCGACCAGATTCTTCATATTTTGGAGACGTGTCAAAGCACAAGGATGGGCAAAAGGAAGCAGATGTTTACGCGTTCTGACATCTGTGAAACCAAAAAACATTCAAGCTGAGTTGAATAATATTGTTTAATTGCAAATATGAGGTTTGCTCATAATGGAGACCAGATCTGAGATATTCATTATCGTCACACGTGGTATAAGGAGACAAGTCTTTAGAAAAAAGTAACCTTGTGTTCTCATTCTGCCACAACATTAGTGATTTTGCAACCTGGTGAGGAGTTCAGGCTCGTTTTCATTCATCCTTGAGGTGCTGGCGATGGATGAGATCGAGGCTCAGCCAGATTCTTCCTTCTTCTGTTTCTTCACTCTCATAAACAAGGCTAAGAGTCCATCTCTGTCCCTGCAGGTACAATAGACCCAGACTCACCTCACAGGGCTAATTATTGGACCATAAGGTAATGATATCAGCTGCTCAAACACTCTGAAAACACCTCAAATCTCAGTGGAAAATGAAACCATGCATGATATCTATACTGATATGGAAAGGGTGAGTAAGGTGTTAGGACTGAATCCTACAGAGGCCAGAATTCAAAGACCTCTGTAAATCAATGTGAAAAATATAAGGACAGTTTATTTTGCAAAATTTAATTGAGGCAACTCAGAATGGTACTCAGTAGTTTGTATGCATGCCTGACAACAATGGTGCATGCTCATAATGAGACAACGGATGGTTTCCTGGAATAATCTCCTCCCAGATCTGGACCAGGGCATCACTGAGCTCTTGGACAGTCTTTGGTGCAACCTGGCAGTGTCAGACTGAAACATAATGTTCCAGATACCTAATGACAATCAGGGTGCTGTTGCCTAGCCTGTAGAGGTCTGTGCATCCCTCCATGGATATGGGTCCCTAGACTATCACTGACCCACCACCAAACCGGTCATGCTGAACAATGTTACAGGCAGCACAAAGTCCTCCACAGCTGTCCATGCTTTTGAGACTGTGCTGGTAGATACAGCAAACCTTATCGCAATGACACATATTGATGTGCCATCCTGGAGGAGTTGGACTACCTGTGCAGCCTCTTTAGGGTCCAGGTATCTCCTGGTAGTGACGGTGAGATCAGCCGAATGTAAAACTAGTTAAAATAAAACAGCTGAGGAGGGATACACTTTGATTAGCCTCCACCTGTAAAACCTTTCCTGTTTTGGGGGTTGTCTTATTTTTGTCCCTCTAGTGCACCTGTAATTAATTTCATGAACACCAAAGCAGCTGAAACTGCTACTTAACCAACCAGATCAATGTCCCAGAGGTTTAACTTGATCATATACTCAATTTTAAAAAGTGTTTGTTTGAGTCCAGATCAGTCAGGACAAATGCTGATTGTCTACTGAAAAAAAGCCCATGGAGGGCTTTTTTTTTTAATATTTAGAAGTTAAAAAGTTAAAAGTAAAAATTGTAAAAGCTCAAATAGTCTAAACTTGAGCCAAATGTGACAACTAATCCAAAATATGACAAACTTAAAATGGTAGTTTTATCTAACTAATTACCTCAGGTTAAAATTTTTTACTGCCTGATTCATTTTGAAAAGTTTCTTCGGCTTCTCCCTGCTGCTCTCACAGTCATTGAGCTTTTGCACAAGAAGTTTCAAAAACTCTTCTTGACCTTTCAGACTTCAAGTCATCAAAGCTGCAATTTGCACCCCCAAAATCTGTCAGAAATTGAAGCTGATGGACTTAAAAGTCAAATCCTGTTATATTTTTCAGCATTACATATATATTAAGCTGGACTATGGTGCCATTTTCTCATGTAAACATGAGAAAAGCAATAAATTGAAGTTTTTATTAAATCGCTGATGAGTTGCTATCTTTACGCTGTGTGGGGCTGGGAGCTGACAGAGGGCGTCAGCTTTAAAATCCAGCTTTAAAAAAGAGAAAGTTCACAAGTTGTCGTCAGACTTTGGGAGCGTGTTTACTGCTGTGTAAATGCCACCTCTGCGTGTCGCAATAAAAAAAAGCTGCAGCAGCCTGCGGTGGCACAGTGGAAAGTTACCCAGGCTTTCTCTGGGCCTGTTATGGTGCTGCCAAATGTATAAACCGGTGGAGTTGAGTCATGAAAAACGCTAATAATGAGGCACAACGGCTGCTGGCTCGCTGACCCCCTCTGTTCTCTGTAGCATTAATCCCAGCAACAGAAGGCAGGCTGGATTTTAATTTTAAAACAAGACGTGATCAGAGAGAAAGCTCCAAAAGAAAGTACAGATTCATAAGCACGCTGTCAGCCAAGGACCTATCATCCATTTCAAAGGACTATCATTTGCTTTAATTACCTGCTGTAAATCAATTTGTGGATGTCTCAATTAGCCTCTCTACATCACAAAGCCATTCAATTCAAGCTCCGCAGGCACAAATCAAGCCATCCTCCTCCTCAAAATGCTACAACTTCACAAGAAAAAAACAAATTCAACAGAGTTCCAGAAACAGAAAAGCTGTGGCTCTTAAAAAAAAAATCCCCATAAAGGAGAGAGGGTTGCAGCTCGGCTGCCAGGCCCTCAGGGTCCGAGCCAAACAGCTTTAAAACCTGGTGTGTTTTAAAAACAAAGCTTACTTTCTAACCGGCCCTAGAGGTGGCACATCCCGGGTAAATGCTCACATGTAACTGCCGTGTTTGAGGCAACGCCCTGCCATGGTAACAGAGCGGCCAAAAAGTTCCCCCTCGGCTCTGCCAGCCAGCCAACCTGCAGTGATTTTATATGTAAAGTAAACTAGAAGTGCTTTTTAATCACAGGGAAGAAAAACAGAGGCTTCACAAACGATCGTTTATATACTGTAAGTGTCTCAGATCAGTCTGCACAGGTTTCACCAGCTCTGCTGTAAAGAAAAAGCAACGGGTCGCCTACAAGTTTGAGGCCACTGGATCGATCCAAATACCGATGTTAGTATTGATAGTATCGATACTAGGTTGGTACTGACAGTATCGATATTTGGATCAATACCATAGTGCTTTAGAGATAGGCAGATTTATGTTCAAGGTCTCAAAAAAACTGTTTCATAATACATGAAAAGCTGAAAGGTGTGTTTTTGTTGTGTTGGCTAATTATTATGGAAAATCAATGACTTAGTAGTCTTTAAAATGTGTTCAGAATTTGCAAATTGATGATAATTCATCCCATAAATCATGACACTCTGCTTTTCCCTACATAAGCTGCCTTTTATAGGTTCAAAGTATTGATGCTTGTATCAGCAATACTCACCCCTGTATTTACTTGGTATTAGATTCATACCAAAATTTGCTGTATCGTAGAGATTTAAGCAAAAAGCAAGCTAAGAATACCCACCCATCTGATCGAGTTCACGGCTGGTCTTCTTTTCTTTTTCTTCTTTAAAGAAAAAAACCCCCACAGCATTCAGAGAAAATTTCCCCACAGCAATTCTGCTAAAAATATCAGATTTACAAATTTTTCCCTCTGGTCTGTAACCATCTAGACTGTTTTTGTGTGAGTTTCCCAGGTCTGCAGATATCAGCCTTTAAATACCTCAAGCCAAGTTCCATTAGGTACAAGCAAAAAAACACATTAAAAAGTTTTTCCATAAATCATGACCTTTTTATTTCAACAAAAACCCAAAAAGCAGCACTGCTGCTCACATAGGAATACAAACTGAAGGTCTCTCAAATCTGCATTCTTTCTAATGGCCAGCAGGGGGCCACTCCTGTCAGATTGTGTCCAAGTCTATGGGGAAAAAAACCCCTTATTTTTCAGTTGATCTGAGACTTCAGTAAATACTTAGCTGATTGGTTTGTGATCTTAATTGTCGATTTAAACTATTTAGCTCAAGTCTCTTTATTTTACACCTTTCACAAATGAAAAATATAGTAAAAATTGAAAGCAGTGGACTGAGCGCACAATATTCTCATCTTATTTCCATTTGTTTACCCAGTTTTTAGTTGCTTTAAATCCTTTAAAACCAGCTGCAAAAGCTGAAGAATGAACTGTTTTAGTTTCAAAGACACATACTTACTTCTGGACCTGCACAGTCCCAACCGCTCAGGGAATTCCTCAGTCATGCTGCAGAAGCAATAAACACCTGTGCACCAAGCAATTAAACTAAGCTTGCACTACAACTTCTCTGCGATGTGGGTTTGGTCACAACTTTTTAGATGTGTTACTGACATCTAATTAAAAATGGGCTGATATTTTTCACGACATAGTACAATATCTCAGGTCAAATATCTTCTGTGTCTTCTGTGTTCTATTGTGAATACAATATGGGTTTATGAGGTTTTCAGATAATTGCACTCTGTTTTTATTTACACTTTTACACAGTGTCCCATCCAATAGGTTGTATTTCAGGGTCTTTAAAGTGCCTTGAGATTGTTTCTCTGGTGTATGAATGCTATACAAATGAAAGTGACCGCACATCAGGCACATTTCCCAGTGGCCTGAGGGACTGATTTAGCCTCCCATGAACAGTCAACTTTATTTTATAGCAAACAGTCTGACCTCAATCAAAGCTGTCACAATATTTCCCCCTCGCTCAAAGTCTCATGATTTGCAGTAAACATCCATGCACACAGTAATGACACAATAACCAATGCACATAATAACAAAACGTGGCAACAGGTAATAAATTCATTATCTGTGGTGTTTACCATTGCGTTGCTGGACTTCACAGAAGTGACGTTTCACAGAAATAGCTTGCCGTCTGAGCTGTTTAAAGGGCCAGTTCATGCATTTTCCAAAGCTGACTACATACAGGACGCTGACAGGCAGTGTGAAAAATATGACACTGTGCGCTAGTTTCCTTCTGTACCCCTGTTTTTTGTAAAGGCGCTCCACCACCCTTAACTCATATTTTAAAAGTAAAACATGAAATGAAACATATAATGTTAAAAATATCAAAGTCACAATGAAGTCTTATGGCTACAATAATAAAAAATAATAAATAATAATAGCTTATTGTTACGATTTTACGTACTCACATTTTTAACTCTACTAACAGTTGCTGTCCATCTTTCATATACAGTCTATATCTAGGGACTATTTACTTTTACTGAGCTGCAGCCTTCATTCCACTGACTACTGCCATCTTTTATATACAGTTTATGTATAGAAACTATTTTCCATTTACTTATTCAGTTCCTCAATTCAATTATAGTTATAGTTTATAGTATTTATTTATTTATATCACCATCTTTAATATACAGTCTATGTCTAAGGGCCATTTTCCTTTTACTCAGCTTTATCCAGTTTCCATTGCGGTCTTTCATATACAGTATATTTGCAGGGACTATTTTCCTTCTACTGAGCTTCATCAATCAGCTATCACCCATTTTTCATATATAGTGTACGTCTAAGGACTATTTTCCTTTGACTGAATGCATCCCTCATTCAGTGGATTGGCCATTTTTCATATACAGTCTACGTGTAGGGACAATTTTTCTTCCGTTGACCTGCATCCTTCATCTAGGACTAGAGCATAGCAGTGCAGCTCAGACCAAAGGATCACCATCAACAGCTGCAAGAGCCTCTCGTCGGGGGGGTAGATGCACACTTCCTTTTGGTCAGGATTACGGTTTGTGGATTTTCTTTCTGAGTAAGTAAGTCATGAGACTCTACCGCTGAGTTTTTCAAATGTCCTTTGAACAGCACAGGGTGTGTGCCATTTAGCTTTACTGTATTCAACATGAGGCAGACAAGTGACACCAAAACCAGTCTTAGATTTGCACTACAGAACAGTGTTTTGTGTGTGTATGTTTGTTTTACCACCTATGTGTTCCGACACTCTTTCATTTTTGTCAATAAATATATCAGCTGCTTGAGAGTTAAAGCAAAATAACTTGGTGTCCAAAGTGAGTCCTTTTTGTTCTTACTTTCCAGACAGTTTCAGTTCCACTCTGAGGTTCCCACATCATCAGAGACTCCTGTAACCAACAACACCAGCCACCAAGCAGAGCGGCTTCTGTGAAGACATCCTGCATTACGGGCTGCAAAACGGGTAACGAAAGCTTCAGTTCCAGGATCAATTCATTGACAAAACAGTTCGCAAAAGAAAGCAGCTAATTGTTAAAAGTGGGTTATTAGTAACCTAGACCTGGCCGGAGAAGGCTCATTCACACCCTGTGTGGTGACAAACATCTAAAAAAAAATCTGCCTTAAATAAGTTCATCTTTCAGTGAAGTAAGGGAAATAAAGTTAGGTGCGTGCTTTGGCTAGTTCTTGCACATAAAGCTGCACCACGTTTGTCTGTCAGTGCACATTCTGTGTGTTTGTCTCTGCGTAGGTATGAATCAGGCTTTTCTTGCTGGGCTTTTTGCTTTAAAGAAATTACGTGTATTAGGCCCGAGGTGCATTTTCTGGAGCACAAAGCAGCACTGAGCTTCAAGCTCTAAATAAAAACCTCGCCTTTTGTTTGGTGCTGCTTTTTGTCATTGTTTCCATCCAGCAAAATCCCGATGCGTGACAGTTCATATTTACAACTGCAGTCTTGGAAGTCGGCGGCGTGTTACACAACCTGAACCATCATGATGAGAAGTCACAAATAAAAAATCAACCCCAAAAGTTCCAGTTTACTTTATACCAGACAGATGTTGTGATTGAACCAGTTGAGCTTCTGAGCTTCTTATTTTCGGGCAAAAAGTTCACAAGGAGTGGATTCAGTGTGCCGAAAAAAAACCCTCGCTTAGCACAAAACACCATGATATGTCATTCTGACAGTGGTTACACCGAAATGATAAACAACACACGAATCGTAGGAGGACACGGGCTGTCAAATGACCCAAACACTGAGTAAATATGTACATGCACCTTGTCCTAACTGCAAACCTCTGTCAGTACAGGCAGAGCTCAGCCACATGGCAAAGAAACTTGGCCTTCAACTTCAAATAACACCCAGTTAGTGACGGTTTTACAGTTTGTGCTGCCAAATCATTCATTTTTACATAAAACCTGAGTGATTTTTAAACATTTCAAACTGCAAGGCCCTGGGAAAATCTTCCAAATGTCACGTTTTTAGTTTGAGCTCGACCACTAGCTATTTTAAGGCAGTGTAAACAAACGTTTTATAAGCTGCGCTGCACTTCAGGGTTTGGATTCTCTGAAGGACACAAAAAAATGTCCTCAGATGACCTGAAGGATAGACGTAACCAGCATGTCCTGTCCAAACTGAGCTAGTGTGGATTTCAGAAGTTTGTAGAGCTTGAGTAAGCCTCTGATGATTGGTGGAGTAAGTGAAACCACTGGATAGAAAAGGGAAAGGGGGGCCCCTAACTAGGTTGCAGATGGTCAGAATCAACATTAGCTTAAAGTGAGAAAGTTACTGGTAAAGATGTCCGAAAGTATACCGGCCCCATTAAACCAGTATTTATAAATCTAAACATTAGCTTTCTATAAATAAATAAACAAACCCATAAACCCTGTGTGTGGTTCTGGGTCAGCTGTCCCAGTCTTTGAATTTTTTGACTTTCTAATCTTCATCCCATTATTCCTTGCTTGTTGAATATTCATGTATTTAGTTCATGGAGTATTTAGTTATCTCAGAGTTTTGTCTCCTGTGTTTAGTCAGTCTTGTCCCTTACTTTTGTTTCCCTTTTTTGTGTGTCACAGTTTCAAGTCTGTGTTTCTATCTATCCATCCATCCATCCATTTTCTTCCGCTTATCCAAGGCTGGGTCGCGGGGACAGCAGCCTAAACAGAGAAGCCCAGACCTCCCTCTCCCCAGCCACCTCCTCCAGCTTATCCAGGGGAATACCAAAGCGTTCCCAGGCCAGCCGAGAGATATAATCTCTCCAGCGTGTCCTGGGTCTGGGCCTCCTCCCAGTAGGACATGCCCAGAAAACCTCACCCAGGAGGCGCCCGGGGGGCATCCTTATCAGATGCCCGAACCACCTCAACTGGCTCCTTTCGATGTGGAGGAGCAGCGGTTCTACTCAGAGCCCCTCCCGAATGGCCGAACCTCTCACCCTATCTCTAAGGGAGAGGCCAGCCACCCTTCGGAGGAAGCCCGTTACAGCCGCTTGTATTCGCGATCTCGTTCTTTCGGTCACTACCCACAGCTCATGACCATAGGTGAGGGTAAGGGCGTAGATCGACCAGTAAATCGAGAGCTTCGCTTTTGACGGCCTCCAGCTTGCCTTGGAACGGTTCGCAGCAGAGTGTGAAGCGGTGAAAATGAAAATCAGCACCTCAAAATCTGAGGCCAAAGGGTGGAGTGCCCACTCCGGGTCAGGGACGAGACCAATTGGAGGAGTTTAAGTATCTCGGGGTCCTGTTCTGTGTTTCTATTCTCGTTTATCTTTTCCTGTTTTATTTTGGTATCCTGTGTTCCCTTTGTCTCATTAGCTACTATTCAGTTCAGCTGTGTTCCCAGTTGTCTCCACTTTCTAATACAGATGTTTAAAGACTGCATTGCATTTATTTTGGATTTCTTTTGTTGCTCATGTGCTAAGCCTTTTATTAGGTATATTTGGCTGTGAATTCATTTAAAGTTCTAAGACTGTGAAATCTTTGGAATTATTTGCATTTTTGCATTGCATTTACTCATGCCATGCAGTTTTACGTTCATTTGCATAAACCAGTAAAGAAACAAGCAGTCGTACTTCTCACGTCTTTATTTGTGATTCCCTTAATTCTTGAATTGAGCAGCCTTACTAACATTTATCAGATTGTTGTTACTTGAGAGAGATTTTTGTGAGAGGAATTTTGGACCACTCCACTTACAAAACTTTGTTTTTTCTCTCTCTAATTGAACAACTCTGTTAGGTAGCCAGGATCTCAGTGACTTGTAAGGTGAACAGATACTGACATAGCAAATCAGCCTGAAGTCTGATGTTCCCTCCACCGTGCTACACAACTGGGATGAGGTTAGCGTCAGTGGAAACAGACTGGGATTTAAATATTACATTTCTAGGCACTGACCGCTCAAAGCTCTTCAAGACTAAAAGACAAGGGGACGAGTGGTGGTGTGTGAGGCCTGTTCACAAAAACTGAGTGTTTTTCATTACTGTTGTTTTTCTTTTTTTTTTCCCAATAAAATCTAAAAAAGCTTTTGAGATTTTTAGTAGAGTTTAGTTAATGTAAAAACATAAAATTTGCTTATTCACTTCAGCTTTTGTGCTTGGAATCCATGAATTTCATTCTGGATGAAATATTCTCTCAGAAACTTTTGCATTTTGCTTTTATATTTTATTTCCCTTGCTGTAACAGCTCTATAACACCGTAATTTCTCATTCGTAGGATATTAAAGGTTTATTCTATTCTATTCTAATCTTTTAAATGGTTCATACATTTAGGACATTTTCAGAATAATGGCCATAATACACAAACACCTCATACCAGCTGTCAGCATGGTGGTGGAAGGGTTTCTTTTGCAGTCTGTGACCTAGGCCCCTTGCAGACACTGAGTCGACCTTGAACTCCTCTGTATACCAAAATATTCTAGAGTTAAATGTGAGGCCATCCGTCTGACAGCTAAAGTTTGGCTATATCTGGGTCTCAGGCACTGCAATAACATCTACAACTGAATGTCTGAAAAAGAATCAAGGTGCTGCAGTGGTGGAGTCAAAGTCTAAACCTTGACCTCATTGAAATGCTTTGCCGAGACCTTAGGAGAGGTGTACATAAACAAACACCCACAAACCTCAATGAACTGATGCAACATTGTAAAGAAGAGTAGGCCAAAATTCCCCCACAGTGATGTGAGAGACTGATAGTCAGAAAACAACTTCTTCAAGTTATTTCTGTTAAAGGTGGTTCTACTGAATTATAATTATTATTATCTGCCACCACCAGCATCTAGACTCTGAAGGGTCCTGTCCTACTTCATACCGTCATTGGACTCGGCTATAGCAAATGTTGTACATGAAAGAACTAAGAAATAAACAAAAATGATTAAATGTAAAGTATAAAAGTTGTGTAATTTTTTACAATAATATTTTATTTAATTTTTTGTATGTTTTAAAGATTTATAATCTAAGGATATAGGTAATTTAACTTGTGTTTAAATGTATTTAAATTTTCAATAAGACTTTCTTAATTTATTTGAGGAAAATGATAGTTATACTACTGCATATAGGAAAAATGTAAATACATTTATAACTAGTTGTAATGCTTATAGGCAAAACAAATGCCATATAAGTTGCCAATATATGTATTTTTTTTCTCGGTAATATTACTGTTTTGTGTCATTTTAAGTTATTTCGTTATTGGAAAGTATGTAACATTTGCAATACTGAACAATTTATAAAAATGTTATGTTAGTATGCACTTAAGTCTACAAAATATAAGTATAATGAAAGTATAGATAATGATTTTAACCTTTAAGTATTACATTATAACTTTACATGTCAGTAAATTAAAATTTTGTTGTCTGTTGGGCTTTACAAAAATTTCGACAGTACTGAACAATTTATACATAAATGCAAATATCAGAAAATATTTAGATAATTAGTAAAATTTATAAAACTACATGTAGCATATATATATATTAACTGCAGTTGTTATTATAAGCGTAAATGTAAGGTAATTACTAACTTTTATTTATTTATTTTTTTTAGTGAACGCCTTATACAAGCGTTACGAGGGGAAAAAAATCGTCCTTAAGGTCTTCCCGGTTGGAATGCGGTTTCCCAATAATTCCTCGGCTGCAGTGTGTATTTCAGTTGGCCCACATTTGGACCACCTTAAATATTCTGCTCTCTCATTACAGTGACACACACATACACACACATTCACACTCACCGCCTCGGGAGCGCGCGGCGGCTGAGCAGCTCTGTCAAATCACTACGGAGGTGACGCGCAGCCCGAGGACTTACATAAAACTCCACCGAGGACTTTTCACACTTTTAACGCCTAAAAGTCGCTTTACTCGCCCATATCTCGGACGAGGAGGGCCACACGTCGTGGAAATTAAAAAGTTGTGGTAGTTTTGAACTAATACCGAAGGTTTGTTTCGGTTTAAGACAACAAAAAGTTTTTTTTTTTTTTCAGCTCAGAGTCACTGGGGACGCGAAGCAGCCGAGGACCGAGAGGAGGGGGGGATTTCTAACCGATCCTTTTCAGTTTTTTCGGGGCATGCGAGTCTTCTGAACACGCCCGGACCTGTTAACGCGCACATAAAGCCAGGAAAAAGCCACTTGTAGCTCACTTTGTTTCCTCTGAATTCAACATGCTGCCGAACACGGCGCTTTACGCCGCGAAGAAACGGAAGAAGCCCGTCCAGAAAATGTAAGTCAACTCCCCAAACACCGCAAAGCAAAACCCCCGAGCACTCTGAGGTGTCTGAGGTGATCGGAGAGCAAAAGACAGACGCTTTATTTCACTTTATGATCTTTATTTTGTGGCCGTCATACCAGCTTTATTACGGGTTTTAATGTTTACTAATGTAATACTGCAGTTCTGCCAGCACGGGCCGTCCCTGTGACCTTCCATAGAAGCTAGGACTTATGAACCTGTGAAAACACTTTATTTTGGTGGCTTTTAATGTTTACTTTGAACTACAACCTGTATGTTTTTCTCCCCAGAGCATGCATACATGTCAAAGGGAAGCTTTCAAACACCAGAGATGACTTTTCCCCCTTGTTTTTTGGTGCAGCTGTGCAAACATCCCTGCACTACTCCTGTATTACAGCCTGCGTTACATTGTAATAAGCGCATATGTGCCCTCTCTGTATGTATCTGTGCAATAGGAACTGCATTGTTGAATCCATAGGGCTATAAAGTCTATTTTTCCCTGCTGTGGTTATGCAATGCTGGCCAGCCACCCCGAGGTAATGTGAAGTGCTGAGGTCCAGCAGCACTGCGCAGAGAATAAAGT
This sequence comes from Hemichromis elongatus, assembly GCA_015108515.1. Taxonomy (NCBI): domain Eukaryota; kingdom Metazoa; phylum Chordata; class Actinopteri; order Cichliformes; family Cichlidae; genus Hemichromis; species Hemichromis elongatus. Next base: position 47,308 of record VUQR01015468.1, on the reverse strand, counting down.
TAACTGTTGCTTCAGTATCATTTAAATCTAATTATACCATCTGGGACAGCTGGCCTTCCCAGACTGATCTGTGGCCTTTAAAAACTCCTTAAAGGAGTCCTCAGAAGTGGATGGTGCTGAACTGGAATTTATCTTTTGAGTTTTTGTTTGAGTGTTGCCTGTAGGCGGGGAGGTTGACACTGTAAAGACTGAAACCCCACATCAGAAATATCACAGTACCACCATCCTGTGATTCGACTACTGATTTAAATATATGTATACTATCTTTGTTTCCCTCTCGATTCCCTAATCGGGAGGCCTCTGAGCCCCCCCTTCCCATCTCACACATATATACACACACACGCACACACACACACCAACACACCAACCACAATTTGAAAACTACCTCTGCATAGAGAAGGAACCATTTTGGACAGAGCTTTGCTTATTTCATTGTCACGGCGCCTTTCCCATTTTTGTAGGGAAGCCGAACACAGCGAATCTTTGTCCTTCTGTGCTTTGTCAGAGATGAGGTTTCAGGACTTGTTAGAAGCCCTTCGTGCACCGCTGCGGGTCCCTGAGGTCTTCATTTTTGGAACCACAAAGTTATTCTTCGCACAAAAACAGAAGAACAGAGCCCTCAGAATGCCAAGCCCCAGAAAGTGAAACAAACAGAAATATTACTAATGATAGACTTAGTTGGTCATGAACTTTGCTGGTAACAAACCAGTAGAAGTGGACTTTTCTCTTGCCACTGAACTAGAATGTTCTTTAAAAAAAAAACCCTAACAATTCAAACTGGACTTAAACTGGTGTAAATAAATCTCTTCATTGACACTTAAACAGACTGGTGTTCATGTGATTTCTGTATACCGAAGAAGCCAGGACTAGAACCATCAACCTTCCGATTGGTAGATAACCTGCTCTAATACTCAAGACACCGGCCTACAATGTACTCTATAGCCCTTAAACCAGTATATACTGGTTGCAGTGCATATTTAAAGGTCCTCTAAAGCACTGTTTTACAAGAGTTCCTTCTATGAGATCATAAAGAAGAACTTAGATTGGGTTTCTAGTCCAGTACTCTGGTACGCAATGTCCACGTAGTTTAAAAAAAACCAAAACACTAGAAAATCTGCTGCAAAGATCCCTTAGAGGCCCCGTATGGTGTTGATGGATGGAGGATACTGTATAGAAGTGAGGACGTCTAAAGGGTCAAGTCAATGGTGTTGCTGTTTCCAAAGGCACCACAAGTATGTACGTCTATTTTAGACCCTTTGGGAAAGAACCCTTTAGAGGTTATATAAAGCACCGGGCTGTAATTGTTCTACTTATATAATTCAAGGTGCTTCTCTAGAGGTTCTCCAAAGCACCATCCTGAAGTGTCCCCCATCAGACCTCTCATGGAGGTGTAAATAACTTTGAGGAGTTTTTATAAAGCACTGTATTTGAGTCTTGGACACATGACGCTGCTCTGCAGGCTCTCCAGAGAACAATGCTCAGTACGTTAATCATAGACCCTTGACCGTACTGTTAAGACTCAGTAGCACCATGGACCACTTTATGGGAGTCCTCTAAGGCATCGTGCTGAATGGTTTATTTGTTTTATAGCCTTCAGAAAGCATAACTTGGGTTCTTTTTGATACAATCCTAATGCATTTCAGCCGATATCCTTAGTTGTGTTGTTGCCTTTTTAGGGGATCTTGTATAAGACCTTTTCAACATATTTAAATTGCTGTAAAGAGCCTTTAAACCAGTTCTGTATAGAGTTTAAACAACTCCCTTGAAGAGCTTTCAGAGGGATTCTCCAGGGGGAGCATAGTTGATTCGAAACACTGAAAATCCAGGAAAGAAATTAAGACTAGTTCTTTAAACTAGTTCTATATAGAGCCGATGCTCATTTTCAACCCTTAATCATCATGCAGGAGAGAACCTTTAGAGGGGTCTTTGTAGATCCTATGTAGCCCCATTGATCATTTACACTCTTAAAAGTGATTTAAGGACCTCTTAGAAGGTTTCTCTATATTTTAAACTCTGAAAAGTGCAGTACAGAACCTTTAGAAAGGTTCTCCATAACAGCATGGACATTTGAAACCATTCTTTAAGCATCCTGGGGATGTATTTTGTCCAAGACCCTTCACGGTGCCATAAAGAACCCTCTGCTCTCAGCCACGCTGGCCTACTCATTGTGATTTTTACCAGTTTGTGATTTTTAGCTTTAACAAGCCAGACAGAGTGTTAACTGCCCCGTACAGAACCACAGGCTTGAGCAGGGACCCATGGCAGAACCCAGCCAGAACCGCGGTTTCAGTGTATGTGTGTGTGGCACTACCTGCATTAATCATAATCAGGACGTAGAGCGCTCTCACGCAATGTTTCCACGAGGGAGGAGGGAGGGAGGGAGGATGGCGTAATCTGAGACTCGCTCTGTTTTTTCTCCTCCTCCTCCTCCTCCTCCGACTGCCACAACATACTTTTTTCCTGTCTTTTTCCTTCTCTCTCTATGTGTTTTAGGGGAGTTTGTTTTTTCCCTCCCTCCCTCCCTCCACTCAAATTAACATAGTTCAGTGTCACGCAAAGGGTTACGTAAGTCTGCCATGTTCGGTTTTTAGGAAAAGTTTGTCTTTCTTTTCTTTTTTCTTTCAGGACACAGTGTTGAGTGAGGGAGTTGTGAGTGTGAGAGTCAGTTATGCCCACAGAGAGGTCTGGAGGCGGCGTTACAGCAGCCTGCCCTGCGGCAGTGTACCTTTATGTTTGCACTGTGTTGTGTAAGAAAAGCATTTAAATTTATGGTAATGTCTATGTGTGACAGAGACAAAGAGACGGCGGATGGATTGTACTCAAAGTCGTAAAACAATAACGAAAAGGTTGAATTGCACAATGAGTAGACAGAAGTATTTGGACATCTGCTTGAGAAACGCTTGCAGGCATTGTTGACGTATCAGCCTCCACATTTTGGGCCGCGGATGCAGAAACTTGCAGTGATTTTAGGAAACGAGGGCCCGCCCCGTTTTGGGGTTAAACTCCGTCCCTGAGGTGTTGGAGGAGGCTACATGACTCCTTCCCACAGATGTTTTATAGCAGCTGGATACTGGACTTCAGAGTGGTGCCAGCTCAGTTGAATAACGGCTACTTTTTAGATGCATCAAAGCCAAAAAAAAAAAGTTTCCTGGACTTTACATATTGCCTTATGAATATAAAACTTAAGCATTCCAAATTCAGCATAATAACCTCACTTGGGAATTTCTTTCATTGCAGTACCGCTGGCTGCCACTGGAACATATTAGTGTCACATCCTGCTTTCTCAGTACATCCACGGTTCTCCCACTCCAGGAAGGGAAAACACCAAAGCACCGTGATTCAAGTTGTTGAACGGACATTTAGAGGGGTTAGCCAATAAACTATGACCCATCTTAAACTCTTAAAAGAGCAATGAAGAACCTTAAAGGGGGTCTCTGTAGCACCATGGGTGATTAACAACCTTTAAAAGGGAGTTTTCTGTAGCATTTCAGTTCATAAAAACAACAGAATTATCCAATATATCCCGTAAAGAACCTTTTATTTAGGTTCTTTATGGGATGGTAATGTTATTTTCTTAGAAGTACAATATTGAACCTTTAGAAGGTAGCACCATGGTTCATTTTAAACTCTTAAACATCCTTTAGATTGGTTCTCTACAGCACCACTGTTGATTTTGTGACAAGCACACTAAGAATATTTAGCACCTTGGTTTCCTTTAAATCATGAAAGTCCAGGAAAGAACGTATAGAAGGGGGTCTTTGGATTGCAGCCATAAGACCCTAAGCATGTCGATCTCTAAGCAGAGTCGGACCTGGTTAGTGGTGATTGGGGGTGGGACCTGGAGTACCAGGTCCTGTAAAGTTTTGGGTGGCTGTAACTTAAGAGATGGAGTAGGTCATTTACCTATTAGAACATTGGTGGTTTGATCCTTGGCTCCTCTAGCCTGCATGTTGAAGTATGTTTGGGTAAGATACTGATCCCTGCCTGCAATGCATCCATTTGAGTGCGAATTTGTGAATTTTAAGTTGAAAAGCACTTGTTAAAAGTTAAATAGCAGAGCAGAATGTAAATACTAGTCTATTTACTTTCTCTACAACAGCATGGTTTGTGGTTCAAGTCATAAAAGAAACAATGTAAACAAACTCTAAATCATAAAAAGGAGTTAGATATTAAGGATTCTGCCAACTGCGGAGGCCACAGCGGCAGAGACTACCTTTGGGACAACAAGTTTATGTCTCCTGACACTTTTACTTTTGTAGTAAATTCACAATAATCAAATTGCTGATGGTTGAGGAACAGTTCAAAGCCTCAAATTGGAAATTGTGATAATGTTTTTAAGGTTCAAAACTATTTAGTGACTTGTTTTTTCCCCACGGCACTCTTTCTTCTTAACTTGTGATTTACCGTAGTCTGCGTTGATCAGTTAGCCGGATGATTTGTGCTTTGAGACTGAACTGACGTGGGAATGAAATGGTCAGATGTTGCTGCTGTTTAGATTTTGTTGTTGTTGTGTTTTGGTGCGATGGGCCAGCTTTCAGCAGAGATACTTTTTCTACTTATGACTGACATGTGACGAACATGAGCGTCCCAGCTTTCACTTCCTGGTTGTCATATCAACAGCCAAGGTCAAAACATCACGATGGCGCTGTGTCCTTGGAGTAAAACAATACATTGATGTATATTTATGTTGGCTAATAAACCCAACATCTGGATTAGTAGGATTTTTGGGAAAGTCCTATTTCATTTCTTATGAGTAACCCTTTTGAAAGCCCACACATTATATAAATCCTGGTTTGAAGTCATCCCTCTTTGGTTACAGGCTATAAAATCAGACTTTAAAATCCAAACTGATCGGCCGATATCAGAGCTGTAGGCTGATAACAGCATATTGGCCGTATATTTATCTGTTGTGTCGAATTAAATTAGTGTTAAAAACAGTGTGATGAAGAACTGAAAGTCTCTAAAACTGTTCCAGATTTTTTTTTTTTCCTGAAACAGAGGGAAAGTATCCTTAACAGCTGTAGCTTGCGCCTAACAAAAAGTCTTAAAAATGCCAAATTATCCTGTACTTAAGCCTGTCAGGATGCCAGTTTAGGCCTGGAATAATTTTAAAACAACTGTGTGGTTATAATGGCTCACAACCAAGCTCGGCTCCAGAGAGAGAAGTTTATAAAGTACTTTTCTTAAAGTTGCAAAGTGCTTCATAGAGATGAACTACAAAAACGTATTTTAATTAAAAAAAAAAGTTACAGCCCAATTTGATTATTATGTAAACCTGATATATTGGCCGATAATTTGACACATAAACAGATCTCCCTCATTTTTCTAATGTTTTTTTTTTTTTTTTTAATTTACTTGTTCAGGCTTTTTTTCAACTCTGCTCACATCAGCTGATTGTTTGTAGCGCTCCCAACACGTGTGCCCAACAGGGAAGTTGCACAATGCCAAAACTACATAACATAAACATTCATAACGTGCCTAAAGGGTGTTTCTCTGGTCCCTTTTTTGCCTTTTATATTTTCATTTAATGCCCGTTATAAATGCTGATGCCGGTACGTTGCGAATTACTAATATCGCCTCACACATCGGCCCTGGTAATATATCACTCAGTTTCTATAAATTTAAATCCCTAGGAGGAACAAAGAAGAGCAAAATTTCTAAAATAAATAAGGCTATTCGTGACAAACCAAGGGATCAAACTACCGTGAACAATTACAATGTTTTAAGAAGAGTTTGAAGCTAATGTACAAGTCACAGTTCTGGTCTCAGTGTAGTAACCGTCAACCAGCAAAGGCGAGCCGAGACATCGGGATAACCAACAGACCTCATGGCGGTTAATAAATCCTGCGCATACTTAAGAACAAGGCCATCTTTATGTTGAAGATTTTTTTTTTTTTTTTTTACCGCAGTAGTAGGAAGAAAGACAAGGAGAGGTCTGGGCACACAGGAACGACGCTGGAAAAGTACTAAAAAACACAAGAAATGATCCCAAAAGAAAACTACCAACAGACACTGAACTTGGCAAAAAACTAAAGATCAACTCGGGCGCTTCTTTCACTGAGCTCTTTCATACTTGGGTTGTGAAACAGGTGTTAAATTGCAGGTATGATATTGGCTCTGGTGTCTTAATTCCAGCAGGGAACAGGCGCCAAAATCATCTTTAGTTTCTATTGTTCTGAAAAGGTGTCGTTGGCGCGTCTGAGACAAAAGTGCCTTTGTGTGAATGCAGGGGAGTGTTTCCACAGTCCAACACACCCCCTCCTGACCTCCCCCCCGCTCTCTCTCTCTCTCTCTCTCTCTCACACACACACACGTAACGCACACTCATATTTACAGTCCACGCCCCTTCCAGGACAGATCTGGCAGATAAAGCGAGCGGCAACAACACTGGCCGCTCATTGTTCTTGCAGGGAGCTGTGCCGTGAGGAATGTAGTGATAGCCATCTCGCCTCGATTTCAGATACGTCGTGTTTTGGAGTATTATTGGAAGCAGATGTCTTATTTACAGCAGGGTTAGCCAAGCAGGGCTTCATCGGGGCCTGTGCTTTACACATACATGTTACACTTACAGCTCATCCATTCAGCCTACAACCATTCCCACAGAGGCTGCAGGCTTTTAATAGTTATAGCAAAGTCCCTTTCCCTGCACCCCCTCGCTGGATTTCACATTTTAGACTGCAAGCGTGTTTACAAAATTAACTTCTAAGATTAAAGCCCAGTTTATAGATGTAGGCTGTTTGATTCCTAATGTCATTTCTAGATATACATAGTTTTTTTTTTAAACAGTACCACAGTGAAGTTATACTGCACTCACTTTAAGGTCAGTCCACATAAAATCAGTCACAGCTGAGAAAAGCTGCCACTTGACTTTCTCATAATCAGCTGCTGAGCTTTAGACCATGCTAAACTTTAGCTTCACACTATGATTATTTTCCAAGTTAAAGACCATGAAAGTTTGAAAGGATGGGGCCAGTTTTTTTTAAGTTAGTTGGGGGGGGGTTGAGACCTCATATCCATATTCGGGGCTAAAAAACAAGCACCGGTACCCCTCTTTGAACTGTTTTCTTATAATTCACTGTAGGAAAAATGCAAAAGCTACAGTTTGGGTAAACATGTGGGATAGGCGGTGGCTCAAAACAAGTTACAGCATATGAAAGGTCTCCCTTTTACCTACATTTCGATGTTCATCTTCTTTCTGCTGTTCCTTCTAGGTCACAGTGGTTTTCTAATATAGTCAGATTTGAACTCTGTGTAATGTAGCTGCTGGCTGTGCAGTTATTGTGCGATGTACCAAAGGTTAAAATCAGCTGACTGTGAGGGGGTCAGGTGGGAGCTGCTGACTAATTTTTTTTTCTTTCTTGGAATGACAATGACTTACGATTCATTTTTAATGTCATGTTTTCTTTTACAAGAAAATTTGTCAACTTTAATCTTCAGTCCAGGCTCTAGGAAGGAAATGTGTGGTATTTATTTATGTATGTAAAACACACATTAAAAGAAAAATTGATGAAACTACGAGATGAAACTGTTGCCTGAAAGCAAAACTGGTGCAAACATGATGCGAACTCAGACAATGTGCTGAGACAAGGATTTTATATCTGTTTACATCTGTTTCATTGAGTCTAAATTTAGCATAATTCGTAGTAGCCTGTTCCTATTGTTTAAATGCATTTTAGTCTTATAGTAAACATGTCGAACGAACACTATGTGGAAAAAAAACATTCACCCATCTGCAAATTCCACTTGCAGGGGCTGTTTGGTAATAGAAAGCCATGCTCCGAAGCTCCTGGTGCACAGACTTTGTGCTGATGTTAATGGCAGAGGAGTTTTTGGAGAGCTTTTATGAACAATGCAGCTCAGCAGGCGCCCACCCCGCTCTATAACTGCATGTGGTCTGAGTGGCTGTGGTTCTAAATACTTCTGCTTTGCAATAACGTTGATGGTGGATTGCAACCATCACACCACTGTTGTTGCAACTGTGGTGTGCTGTTACAGCACAAATTCATTGAGTTCTTTATAATGACCCCTTCCTTCACAAATGTTTGCAGAGGCTACGGCTAGCTGTTTGATTTTCTACACCTGTGCAGTCCAGTACTTTTGTCCTTTTCATGAATTTCCGTCATGACTTTGACATTTTGATCTGTTTTCGACTCACGAGCAAGGCGAAAAGTTGCTAGCTGCTATGCTATAGTTAAAGTACTGGGGCAGCTGGGATGTGATGGTTTGTTGGTGTGATTAGTGGACTGTGCCGGTCGGTTAATGCATGCTCAGTCATCCAGATAAGGAAATCCCAGAAAGTTGATCCTGTTCATCAGCGGGAGAAATGTTTCAACACTCATCTAAATGACTTCTTCAGTCTAAGCTCACTTCGGGTTTCCTTGTAAACTGTACATGACTACAAGAGTTTGGGGAGTTTTGGGCCAGTTCATCTCCAGTTAACCCGTCATGACATGTGAAGTGCAAACCTGCTGTGGGACTTTGGTGCATGTGTTTGCTTAGATGAGCTGTTAATGAAAGGGTTTTGCAGTTCCACATGTTGGTACACTTTAACAACAGCCAATCAGAGCCTACAAGGAGACAAAGAGAGGTTTCAGCCTATCGGTTTTTGGACTTAGTGTGCTGTCAGGTAGCTTTTCTGGACCCAGAAGTGACCATATTTGAACAATTGGCTGAAATGCTAAGCTAATGCTTGTTAGCATAACAGATACCTGTTAGTTAACAATGTTTAAGACTAATCAAATACTGAAATTACACTCATTAATACTCGCACAGTCTTCTTGCATGATGATGTTACTGCATTTAGCCTCACAGGAAACCAGGTTATTAATCCGGTAATTGCTTTAAAAAGCTGTAAAAGGCACGATAGAGCCGTCCAGCTGACTCCAGGTCCTTTAGCACACTTTTTAATCAGAGTGACCCTTACCTTTGACCCTTAACAAAAGCCACATGAGTAAGTTTAACCAAAAAAAAAAGGAAGCACGGGAAGTAATGAAATTAAAACGAGGTAACAGAAGGAGAGAAAAATGAGAATGAGAAAGAAGCAGCAGAGAAACCACAGCAACAACCAAAATACGCATAAATAACAGTGACAGTGTTACTGAACATCACACAGTGCTAATAATGAGATATTTTTTAGCGGCAGCCCCAGATACTGTGTGTCCGTGGTAACCTGTGTGCGTGAACACACTTGTATTCGTGAGATCTGTCCATGTGGTGTGTAATAGTGGGTGCGGGGAGCCACAGCCCTGCCCCTCAGGAACAGAAGCAGGCATGGAGGAGCCCAGGCCCCAGTTATCCAGCGAACCAGTGCGCATAGGGCAGAAGACCCTCAGCCAGACATGTAACATCAGCACGGCCCCTCCCCTGAACCCTCAATGTTAAGAAGGGGGAACTCAGCTAAAGAGACCAAAAGGTTATGTGGGGCCTGCCTTGGAGTTTAACTCCTGACTGCAGGAGCTGATTAGAGAGCTGAGACAGAGAGAGAGCGAGCTTGTAGATGTGTGACCAGAGCGCAACAAGTAATCACAACGACAGTTTTCCGAGTTACAGATGAGGTAGTGTTGTTGGACTTCAGCGAATGCTTTTGTTGGCACTGGCTTCTACATGGAAGCATGTGAGGTGTTCAGCATGTAACCAGTCCATATTTTCTTCGAGTGTATGTACGTTTGAGATGTGAGAGCAGGAAGTCCAGAAATAACCGCTCTGCAGGTTTGCCTATTTTTAGAGTCACATTTGACATTTTTTTGTTACACTTCATCTCATCAATCGAAGGTAAGTCACAGATGGCTTCGCTCGCAGTCTGTGTTTGAGTGTTTGTGCCCTTTAATTTCATGTTTAAGGCTGCAAAACCGGGCTCTTACGGCTTTATAGAAAAGAAATACTCTGATGAAACTCATGGGTTGATCTGTGGTATATTTTTTTTTCTTGTTTTTGCTTTTTAGTCCTTTAACCTGTCGTTGCTTTTTCCAATAAGAACATAAGCATTAACCCCAACAGGTAAAGTGAGAGTCTGGCAAATAAAACCCCATCAATTTACATTTCATTTACATTTCAGCCACCAAGCTAACAGTTCCCTAGAGATGTTTAAAAGAAGCCGAAGCCGAAAATGCAAAGCAAAGCGAGTAGCGAACAGGGGAGCGATTTCTGTCCTTTGATCTTGTAATTTGAATCCAATTTTTCTGTGTGACAGGTGGTTTTATTCTACTACTTTTTGCATATGAGATGTCAGCTAATAACCAGTCCACGAACTTCCTGCTCGGTGCTTGGTGTTTCGTGTCTCTGACGTGGTTTGTGTCCGCTTGTGTTTTTCTGCAACCTCAGACCAGAAATCAGGAGGTTAAAGGGTCAAACGCCACAGTTTTAACACCTAGAAGTGTGCTCAGTATCATTCAGGTGCACCCACGCTCCGCAGGCGGCTTCTCAAGTGGCCTCGCATGACCTGAAATCCTCGGCGGAGTCGTCGGCAGGAACATCTGAACCTGATTTAAACCTGAGCAGCAGCAGAAGTGCAGCTGCTGTGTGTGAGACCGACCTGTGAGTGGGAGGTCACAGTTTTGCGTTCCCACAACAACCAGATGCTCTCCTCGAGTGTCTCCAGGCAAGGCGCCAGTGCCTGGCGAAGTTGCCTCTCCCAGCGCTCACTTTAAATGTCAGAGCTGCTGTCACTGACCTGCTTTCAAACTCGTTTTCGCTGAGGGCCACATTGGGAAATGAGAATCACATTAGGGGCCAGCACAGATAATGTAAAGAGGGCTTCCAGGGATTTTCCTGTTTCACAGTGGACCTTTGAATATGCATTGCATTATTCGTCAGAAACCGGCGTCTCTGGCTTCTCTCTGAATCGTTTTCACAAAGTACCTACCTGACAAAAACAAGCTAGGGAATCACTGTCAGTATCATACAGTGTATCAGGTGTGCAGCTGAGTTATTAAAATAGAAGATCCTCTAAATTTCTCTTCAGGGAGGTTTTTTTAGCAGGTGGTATTTAATGAATTGTCCGTTTAATGTTTAAAAAAAACAGAAAAACAAGATCACATCTGTCATTTTACATTTCACAGCATAAACTTCCTGCACAATACTTGGAGTTTCTCCAAATTCCCTCTCCTTATATACTGAACACTATTAATTTCAAGCCATTTAGCAGAGCCGTTAACAGAAATTAAAAATATAAAAATGTGGGTCGTACAGCTCTCTCCATATGCTACTCTATATATCTATATATAATCTATACATTATCTTCCAACAATGGCAGTCCTGGTCAAATGCTTAGCTAACCTAGGTACTGATGTCCCCTGAGGCCTAGTATGCTGTTGTGAAGTTTGAAGGCGATCCATAAAAATTGTGTGTAACATAAAGTTTTCACTGATTTTAACATTTGGTGCGACTTTCACCAAAATAAATCAGCCTTAGATGTTATTGGTATCTACCATCACACCAAATTTGAACACGATATCTTGAAAACCGTGGGCGCTAGGCCGCTAACAAACAGAACCGATTACATACTCTGTTCAGGGGGGACTGTGTTGTGATAGCTTGAAGTTTTACTTTTCTGCAGATGATCTTATAAAACGGTCTTGATTTCTTGCTGCTGAACGAGATTCATTTTTTCCAGATTTTTCTGTCTGCAAGCCTCCTTGACGTTTCAGTGGACACGTAACTGTACTTCACCAATGACAGTAACCTGTGAACTGTGATAGATCACGAGTTGGATGAGCTTATACTGAACATTTCCGCAGGACCTCGTTTCATGTTCTATCTGAAATCTTCTGCTCTCAGAAGGTCTGATTACAAAATAGCAAGGCATTGTAGGTTACATCTGTAACCCCTGACTGTTGAAGAAGGATCAGTACGTCCACTAGCAGCACTCCACACAATTTATCCAAAAGTCCAACATAGCAGTGGCCACAAAGGTTACTTTAGGTTAACCTGTTTCAAGTCTGCTAAAAATACAGCTCTTTGGAGATGTACATTTTTATGTAGAAAGCAGAAGTTAAAGAGACAGGGGCGTGTCTCAGTTTTAAAAAGTGACATGCATGTAATCACTGATCATAGAGGAGAACATGTCTGAGCTTAGGGAAGTCTGTGGCTGGCGTCTGCGCTGCTTCATACTTAAATGAGTATGAATAGTGAAGTTTCTCTGTTTGGGCTGTGAAAACTGACTTTTTAAAAAAAAGCCACTCAGAATAGAATAGATCTTTATTGTCATTGTTAAAAAAACAACGAAAGGTCATTTGGCATCTCTCCATAAGTATTTACACAATAACACAAATTTACATTTACACAAGAAAGATATGTACAAGTTATACATACGCCCATGCATACATACACGCACATACATGCATATATGCATGCGTACATACATACACACACTTATTTCCACATACACGCTTACCTATATATACACACACATACATGACGTCTGGCGAGAAGGTGCACTGTGATCAGTGATATTGCACGTTGAGTCTGTTTGTCTTTGTCCTGATGGACCTGTAGTGTTTACCAGAGGGAAGTGGGTGAGTGTCCAGGGTGTGAGGGGTCTTTGAAGATGATGCTGGCTTTCTGCTGAAGTCTGCCAGCATAAATGTCTCTGAGGGGGGGTTAGTGAGGTGCCAGCGCTCTCCACGACTTAGCGGCTTTCTTTTTATTTTGTGTATTTTTGTTTCACTTTTCCTTCGACATGCAGGAGCACATGTACAATGTAGCAAAACTGAACTGCTTGCGGTTCTAAACCACAAAAGCCTGCAGACCTTCGCTGACAATGACTGGGACTCAATTCCCCCCTGAGATCCGGAAGGACACGGACTCCAGTTTCACCATATCACCGCTGGAGTGGCGTAGGCGACGGAGGAACAGGAAACAGAAAAGAGGGAAGAGAGCGGGGCTGAGGGCTAGGCTACGTGCTAACCCACACACACCGGCTATTCCGAGTCTCTTCCTCACCAACTCAACTCAACTTTGAGAAAACTCAAAAGCGACCGCAGCGAATCAAAGGAATCTCCAGGGACACTTTAAAGGTGCTCCACAGTCTCACAGCTTCTCTGGGAAAAAGAAAAGCCCCTCTGTGCTCTGGAAGTCTGGTTCGAGTTATAGACGAGAAGCCGGGCGGGTTCGCTGCTGGAGTTCAGTTGACAGATACCTGCTTTCAACGGCGCTGACCTGCAGCCATCAGGGTTTATTTACCACTTTGCACAAGTCGTCACCAAGCCAGCGTGAGCAACACTACTGATGGGCTTATTGTAAATTAAATACCCCGCAATACTCTCTCTATATATATGCTGCTACAGTTTTACTAAACAGGAGCACCAACCATAACAGAAAGGAAAGCCTTGTTCTGCTGTGGCTTTATGTAGAGAATTTTCACTGCTTAGCCTGCAGCCGTGCAGCTTTATCTAATGAGGAACTGAAACTGTTACACTCCATCACACTCCACTGTATTTTTACCTCAGAGAATACACACAATATTTGTCCGCCACAGCCTTGCTGTTAAGTGCACAAAGTGACCAGAAACTGTGGTTTTGTGTCATGTAAATATCTGCGTCCCTGTCGTCGTAGGCTTTGTAAAGACACAAACACAATACACAACCGCACAAGGATGCAGTTGTGTGTTAGGCAACTTTTTTGATAGGTGACTTCTTTTCATTTCAACGCTTTTTCATTGCTAATGTCTGATCGGGTTGTAAAATACCTTCACGAGGCCTCGCCTGGCTCTGTCTGTTGCTGCTACCAGCCTGTGGTCTGATTTCTATGTCAAGGTTGGATTTTCAGAGTTGTTCTCTGCAGGGGTCATTGTCAGCAACTAGTGAAGATTAGCTTAGAAAGGTTAGAAATTAATTTGAGGCTGTTGTACTTTGGGGAGAAACATGCATTCCCCCAATGTGTCAGTGAGTGCTTAGTGGCTGTTTCTAGGTGAAATCAGGCAAAGAGGATGCTGTAAACATTCACCGTTTACTCTCAGGTCTGAAGTGAAAGTTGAAAAAGTTCAAGGTAACCTGGAAGTAAAAGTTGCACCTTTTGAAATGTGCTGGTTTCAGCGGTAAGGAACAACCTTTTTTTTTTTCAGCTTGTAGTAGTTTGGTCGAGAGCAGATTGCTGTGGTTCCCTGGAAGATACAATCCTGTCGCAAAGAGCTGACAAATTCTCACTGAGTGAGAAACCGGAAACGGGGAACGTTTTCCTTCAAAGTAAAAGTTGTGCCTTCCTGCTGCAGATGAGCATCTGTTTGTGTTTATTTGTGTCTAAATTAATTAAATAAATTCATCACTGAATAATAAATATCCCTTTATCTAATGAAAATGGGAAATAATTCATTAAATATGTAGGTAATAATGAAATGTTAATTAATTTCATTTAAGACAGTTTAAAAATTACTTATTTCCTGTTTCAGGACATTAACGACACATGTACTTAATGATTTAATTATGTATTTACTTAATTCATTTTGGCATTCAAGGCCCTCCACTGTCACACTTTTCACGGTTTCATTACTAATCGGCAACTTCCAGCAACCTTAAGCAGCCACTTGCCATCACACACACTGTTTCCCAGCAACTGGTGGTTACCAGGGAGTCACTGGTCAGCTTCTACGCCTGTTTCACAACAACTACCATCAACTTCCAGCAACCACTAACAACTGATGTTTAAACACACATTTTCTCCTTGTGGCTGATGGTTGCTGAGTAGTCTCGGGACCTGTGACTGAAACTCAGGCTCTCATGATTCAGCTAAATATTTTTTCACGCTCTCAACAGAAAGCAGTAAAGACTAACACCTTTGTCCACGCCATTCAGTTTCAAAACTCACACGTCGTCTCTTAAGTAAATACAGACAGCAGCTTTTCAATGCCAAAAGAAGTTTCTGCACTGATGCAGTAACAGTATTTAAGTGATCCGAAACATCGGTTTAAACATGCAGCTTGTGTTTATGCTTTTGTAGTGACGACTGAGTGAGCAGCCAGCGACACCTATAGCAGCGATCGACACGTCCAACACTTCATTTGTTAACAGCTGGGGGTCCCCTTTGCTAATTTGCACATTTTAACCCAAACCGCAAGCAACACCGAGCGACCTTTGGTCCCAAAATTTAAACAGAAACCGGAAGTGAAAAATGAAACTAAGTGCAAATAATAAAAAAAAAAAGGTCCAAGTGGGAAGTGAAACAGAGTCCCTGCAACAAGTCACCACCATCCATCGTACCTCCAAATGTGGCCATTATTTACGAGCATTGGCGAATCATGTGATGGCAGTGATGTGGGCGGTTGTATCCTTAAAAGCAGTCTGTTATAGTAGACACTGTGCCCAGCTTTAGACCGAAGCTGCTAGTGTCTGGGTGTGGGTGTGCAGCCAAAGACGACTGTGGTCAGTCTGGATTTAAGGTGTGCAGTCTTGGATTTGTGCAGATCTGATTTAAAATCTGAATTTAAAGTCTGAAACCCTGTATAACAGTCTTAAACCTGCTTTTCATGGCCTGATGATGTAGTTTATTCAGTGTGTGAACTCTGCACCTTTTAGTTTCATGTTTTCTGTAAATAAAATTGACCTTCTGAAATGGAAGAAACCTCATTTAGGAAGGAAGCTCTCCATTTCCTGTCACATTAAGTTGCATAAACCTCCTCAGCCTCTAAGCTCTCATTCTCGCACTAAAGTGAATCATCTCTGATCGCCGTCCTGTTTCTCGTTGCCAAAGCAAGCGAGCTTACTGAACAGGGCTGAGCACACACGCTTGGTAAACAAGTCCGGGAACAGGTGACATCACTCTTCGGCTCACCTGGTTCCCATGGCAAGGGTGGATGGAGCAGATTAGACTCTGGAGAGCAGAGGTGGTCGGGGCTTTGTTATTTTTCCACTGAGCCAGCTGTCAGCAGCTCTAAGGGAAAACAACCGCGCTGAACTGATCAGCGCGTGATACCTGACCCATAATCCAGCACGCCAACTCACTCTCAGCTCATGGATTTCTTCCATTTGATCGAGTAGCTGCACTTTCGAATCACCTCTTCTCTGTTCAAATGATGGAAAATACATAATTACAGTATTTCTGATGCTGTATAATAAGTTTGTCAACAAGTACAAGTAGTTTTGAACAATTCTTGAAGCTCACGATGGGAAAAGTCACACAAACACATTTATTTTAGGATGTTTTCCCCTGCGTCCGTTTGCCTAATACAAACAACTCGAGTGAACTGGAAATCTGGGAAACATGGAAGAGTTTTGGTCACCTTATAAACACACTGTCACTATTCGGAATGTGTTTTCTTTCTTAATGTGGTTTTTGTTCATCTATGAGTTGATCAGCTGAGTGCTTGTGTAGTCGATTTTATTTGATGTAAAACAATTCATAAATCCGTTTTGAGGTTTATTTTTGGTGGATTGCTATGATGTCATAGTTTTGTGATGTGGAAACAATCTGCTGATGTCCACTCAGGAACGAAAATCCCAAAAAGGCGGTGGTTAGGGTTGGGGGTCAGGATGTGGATCGTGGTGAGGGTTACGGGGCTGTAGTTAGGGTTATGGTTATGGGGTTTGGGTTTGGTGGGATGGTGTTTCAATTTTGCAGAACTGTGACGTCACAAAAATGTGACTGGTCAGTGGCAATGTTGAACCTTTAATAACAATAGTTACGACGATCCAGGAACAACACCAACACGGGGATATCGGATCATGCGTGCCGCTGTGTTTGGTTCCTCCTGGTTTCTCCTCCTTTTCGCTGCTGTCATCCTGACAGTGATTGCACCTCCTCACACATGGGGTGGTGTGCACATAGTGGTGAATCCAATCAAACAGCTCGTTATTGGAACTTTTCATATTTATTTTTTTACTCTTTAGATATCAGTTTGAGTTTGAGTCATTAACTATTATAAACATAGAATAAAAACAACAGTTAGCGTAGCAGGTATGAAACACCTTAAAACTGTTGGCCCTGCCGTAGCAGATTTTTTCACTTAATACAAGATATTTTTTGCTTGAAATAAGTTCAAAAATCTGTAGTAATTCTCTAGTTTTAAGATGCCCTGTGTAAAAACACGTTCATATATCTCACTGAAATGCTACTTTGTAGCTAAATTTGTCTTATTTAAGTTTAATGAGATATTTTCACTAGAAATAGGATAAATATACTTGGTAAGATTTTTTATTTTTGCAGTGCTGTCTCCTCAGTTATGCTTCATTTGGTCCTTAATGTAGAAACAGAGGGAGGCCTTTCGAAAAGCCATGGTTTACTCAAGGATGTCTGATGCTTGTTGGGCAGTGTCTTTTCTGTCTGCATGTCATCTCAGTTTATCCCAGCGGCTCTTGTACTGACGCACACACACGTCAGTGTACAGAACACATGCAGCTCCCAAGTTTGTTTGTTGGGCTTCTCATGACCTTTGTCTTTCTCAAACCAACTTTTTGACTCTATAGAGAAACCGACCTTTTCAAAGAGTCACTTGAGATGCGAAAAAGTTTCTCGGTCGTCAACCTGTCAACCTTAAAATAACCCCCTTTGTCTCTGTTCGTACGCGCAGGCCCAAACCTCCACCTCCCGAGGGCGCCAAGTCCAACCCGTCCAAACGCCACCGCGACAGGCTCAACGGCGAGCTGGACAAGCTCACCAGCCTGCTGCCCTTCACAGAGGAGGTACGGTCCCGGCTGGACAAGCTGTCCGTCCTCCGCCTCAGCGTCGGGTACCTGAAGGTCAAGAGCTACTTCAACGGTAAGCCTTTGATCAACTCTCACGTCTGACAAATGCAACCCTTCAAATCAGAGTTTGTAGGATTTGTTTCCGATATGACAGGATATTTATCACACGTCTTTGCGCAGGTTTGGCACCTAGTGTGTAAAAGGATGCTGTGTCACTGCTTCAGACACGAAACAATATATGAGTGGTATATATGATTTTTTTTTTTTAATGCTAAGAGATGCTCCAGGCTTTTATGTTAATGCGATGGCATCAGATTTGTGCTGTGTTGAAATGTTTAAAGGTGTATGTCTTTAACATGGAGTCAGCTGTTCAATGGGACTTAATCCAGAAACTAATCGAGCTGCAAAATGAAGCAAGCCATCATCAGTCTGAATCAGATATTTATGTTGGGAAAGCTGCGCTTATCCGAGCTTGATGTCAAGTCAGTGCAATACTGAGCTGGCTAATTAGATGTAATTATTAGATGTGGTTATATGTAACTGTGGAGATTACATTTGTTTTGTTGCTTAGGCAGTGGGTGCACAAATATAGTGGCTGGAAATGAGCAAATAAGTCAGCATTTATCAATAAATGTGTCACAGCAATTTTGTGCCAGATGAATGTTCAGACGTGTTGTGATGAAGAGCTAGAAAAGGCCAGAATAGGACACAAAAGGAAGGTTTCTTTAGGGCCCTGGAGCGGTGAGAATATATAACATCCATCCAGACATATATACAAGAGAGGAAGACGCCATTGCGATGCACTAAGGAACCAGTTTGGTACAATAAAAGGCTAAATCTAGCAACAAAGTATTCAGTTCACTGTAGAAAATCTTGAGTCATCGAACCCAAAAACTGCCTTTTTAAACAGCAGACCATAAACTTGAAGGTGGATCGAAGCCCGGTGATGTTTGCACGTCTTCTTCCATTGCTTTGATGCAGTCATTCTCACCACTCCTGATGCAGTTTTCCAAACAGTTAATGAATAAAATCATCCCACCACCATTTCAAGACCTGAACAACAAATGGTCGTACGCTTCCATCGAAACCTCACTTACTCTTAAAAAGTGCTGCAATGATCTGTGGGCGTGATTTAGAGTAACAAGTGTTCTGACGCAAAAATGAAAAGGGAAGGGTTCGTTTGGCGCTCGTCAAAATGTAACTGCTGGAACCGAGAAAATCAACATGATAAATGTGAAACTATAGGGGTGACAAAACAAAGAAAAAATACACAAGGTTTGCAGCAACTACTACAGCAAAATCACAGTACATATCCTGACAGCGCGTGCTCGTGTGCAAGTAGCGGTGCGATGCCGGACTGAGGGCTTGTAAATTTTGCTCTTTGACACCTGTTTGAATGAAAGTTTGACGTGGCCTAATTGAAAACAGTCGCTCGGTGCTGCACAGCCTTATGGAAAGTGAGATATCCGTAGCTCTTATGAGGAGCTACGGATGTTGAGCGGTGCGGTGCAGGTAGCAACAATAACAGCGTGTACACAAACATGACGAGTAAGGATAACGTGGGTGGGGAAATTTGCTCCTGATGTGAGAACTGCATCAAAGCAACCGAGAAAGACTGTAACGAAATAAATAATATGCAGATAGGGAAGGGCTTTTCAAGCAGGAACAATTTCAGGATTCACCGGGAACCATTCAGTTATTCTTCAAAGATTGCCCCCCCCCCCCCCCCACTGCCCCCCCCCCCCCAA
>VUQR01015468.1:6617-27928 GCA_015108515.1 Hemichromis elongatus | reverse complement strand
CCCCCCCCCCCACCCGAACTGCCCTCACCCGACTTAGATGTGGCAGGCTTACGACATGTTCGGATTACCTGGTGTGGCTTGCACACAAGACTTGTTGACAGCTGTAGTCTTTAGCCATGTTTGTTTCTCTTATTTGTGCAGGCCTACTTAATCTCACTGCACCACACATATTCTTGGTTGGCAAAAAGCCTCGATGCACTCAACCTCCGCCTCCTGGCTAAAGTTACATCTTTACTGAGTGTCGGTAACAAGGAGGGAAAAATACAGTTTTCGCAACCATTGAATCATAATCCAAAGCCTGATCCAACGAGTATGCGAGTAGCTAATAAATTGGGCACAGAAATGTCAGGTTAACTCCACACACCTTTGCTTGGGGTTAGACCACGCTGGGTTGTGACACAGCACGCATGCAGCAGCTTACTTGGGTTTACTGATAGATGCTGGATGCTTAGCTAGTGCTGTGTCCCACAAAACTCACAATGAGGCCTCAGTGTTTCTCTGATATAAATTCTGTATTTACTTTGTGGTAATGATTAAAACGGTATGAGAGTTACAGCCAGATAGATTTATTTGTTTTCTTTAGTCTTCTGTAATTCTGTAGTATACCTGCATTTTGTTTCCTGCTATATATGAAAGGCTGTTTTTTTTCTAACCACCTCTGCTGGTTTCCTGTGTGGAAACTCCACTAAAACACACTTCACCAGTCAGACACACTCCGGGGTTTATGAAAACAGTTTATTCTGAACCTTTTTAGACCAGCTTTATTTCCATTTCGGGCCCCAAATAAGGCTGCAGCATGCAGACAAACAGCGGTTTGAAACATCCTGCTGGGTGTGCATTCAGCTGAGATACACCAGGCTCACCTCAGTTTCACTTTTGTGGCTGATGCTGGAAGAAGATAAGTTTAAGAATGGTTAAAGGGCAACTGTCTAGACAGCGATCCAAATCGTTGTTTTAAACAACAGGACAAATACGACAGTGTTTGTTTAGTATGCACACAGCAAGCCCTGAGAACGGAAAGACATTTTGGGCTAGCATGATAGCCTGCCACAGCTAAAAGCAGTGTTGCAGTGCTTCTTCCTTTGCTTGTGCTTCATGTCTCGTTCACGTTCAGTTTGGTTTCAGGCAAAAGGGTCACCTGAGGGGTCACCTGAGGCGATACCCCAGTATGGGGTAAAGAAGGATTATTCAATTCAATTCAGTTTTATTTATATAGTGCCAAATCACAATAACAGCCTCCTAAAGGTGCTTTGTATGGAAAGGAAAAACCTGGCAATAATACAGAGGAAACCACCAACCACCAATCAACCTCCTGTGAGTGAGTACTTGGGGAAAGTGGAAAGAAAAAACTCTCTTTTAACAGGAAGAAACCGCCAGTAGGACCAGTTCATTGAGCGGCAGCTTGAGGGTGATTATTATGAACTGTGAATTATGCACAGCTACTGTAGCTGAATTAAAACATGATGGTGGAAATCAGCTGCAGTTATTTAGTGTATAAAATAAACTTAAATGGAAAAACTGCCTACAAAGAATCAGTCTTAGGCCCAAAGAAAGTCAATTTAAGATGAGGTAGTTTAAGAGAAAGCCCAACATTTGTGTACGCTGATTATTTTTTCCATGCACGGTACAGAACATACATGATCGTATCAGCATTTCAGGCGACAGAACAGGTGCACATCTCATTGGCCTGACAGCGTTTATGCAGAAATGCACGCCTCTTCTCACTTCTCTTCACACCTCCTGTTGCTGAGGAGGACTGATCCAAATTTACGGCAAGTCAGAAGGGCCAAATTTCACAGTCCTGCACTGATATAGCCTCTCAGCTGGTGACTACCACACCCCCGCTTATCATTTACTGTAAATAGGAAGCTTGTCTTTCAGGCAGTCTGGATCTAATCGTTGCTATTTTCACAAGAGGCAGCAGAACAAAGCGAGGAAGCTCGCTGGAAACTCAAATAACCTTAGTGATCCTCTGCGCCATGTTGCCAGAAACTGGGGTTGAATTCACTTTTACATAAATAATCTTCTTGAGCCCCAGAGGAGTGGAGTGTTATTTTCCGAGAGGTTAGCAGTGGACGGGTTTGTTTTGTAACACTGACCAGAAACGATGCTCTCTATCTCTAAAGCTTGGTTTAAAAAAAGAAGTTAATTTCTAGCTCCATTTTTTTTCAAATTCTTTGATTTGCAGTTTAAATTTTTATTTAGCTTGTACTGGACCCTGTGCAGCCCCCCCAATGCATCATCAGTTTGAAATAAGCTGGTTTGGCTTCACCCCCATTATATCAACTCTCCTTTCCTAAACAGAAGGCTTGAGAAGCAGGTGGGTGGGACTTCTCTACATGAGAGGACCATATTAGGGATATCCTCTCTCTGATATCATACAGAGTACAAGAGCAGGAAAAACTGGCTTAAGCATGAACATTTGACTCCCAGGAGTTGCTTTTATATGCTTGAAACTTTGGCCATCTGAGATATGAACATTCATCAGTGAACCAGGCAGGAAGTAATCAAAACATAAATGGTTTTCTTCCAAAGTAACAACTTGAAAAAGTGGTTACATTTTCATTTAAAAAAGCCCCCGGGGAAGCATTTTAAACCTGCATTGTTATTGCTGGCCAGCAGGGGGTGCCTCCTTTAGTGCACAAAGACTTTTAGTTCCATAGACATCTGTGAGAAAACAGTACTTACATTACCTCAATCTGTGACTTCAGCAAACATCTTTCTGGTGACTTTATGATCTCAGTTCTTTGTTTTAAGTTTTATTTTCCAAAGCACAATATTTGTTTTGTATATTTTGATCTGATTTAGAATCAAATCGATTATAATGCCAGGTGTGATGCAAGGTGGGTCTAGATTATAACTGGAAAAAAGTGCTTCTGTGTGAGCGTGCGGTCTCCTTCAGCTTGAGAACACCATTGGTTTGGCTTCATAAGCCGGTGTGTGATGTCACACAGTCTACATCCTGCTTTAAAATACAGTCTATGTAAATCTAACACAAGTTTAAAGACAGTTTAAAAGAAAGAGTGAATCATGTCTGAAATGTGGAAGGCAGCAGATTTGGCCTTCCTTAGAGTCGACTGTGAACATCCTTGTCTTTGTGTTTAGAAATGTTAAACTGTAGAGGAATAAAGAAAAGGTTGAAGGAAGCCAAAAGTTCCAGCCAAGAAAAGATGATTAAGCATTCAGGGCGCTAAAGGCGTGGACACTTTATTTTTATCAGGTTGCGTTTTCAGTCATGTGGTAAGTGGATTTCTGAGTGGAGCTGACAGAAGGAGCTGAAACTCAAAACAAGCAGAGATGTTGTTTATTTAGCGGGACATATTTAATGTCACGCTATGCATACGGGTTAGACGCTGAACTTTTAATAAGCACGTGTTTACTGCTGTGTTTGTATCTCATCGTCATCTCTTGGAAGCCAACGGTAAATTGTCTCATCTCAAAAAGGTTCGCAGAAGGTAATCAGAGGACAGATCAGAAGGAAGGTGATATATGGCCAAATACTGGAATAATAAAACTGCTTCAGCCTTCAATTTATTAGCTTTGCGCTGGAACCGATGGGAATTTTTCTCCTGGAACAGCAAGTAAACCGAGCCAGAAGTCTCAGGCGCTGGCAAGTGATCAGTGAATCACTGGCATTGACTAACAACCCTATCAACCCCCTGCAGTCGTGTTATGGTCTATTTATGCTCTGACACGGTATTAAAAAAGAGAAAGGGAAAATGGACACACTGGCTCTTCGATGCGAGCATGTAGCCGCTCTCATCAAAGCAGAGGAGCCTCGACTGCCTGCTGCCAAAGAACACAAGACAGCGGAGCCGGTTTCGCTTTGTTGTCATCAATTATTCGGCCGTGCGGGTCGCTTAGTGTCAGCTGAACAAATGCGTTTGGAGGCGGCGCTGGGAGTCTGGTTTCTTTCAAACCCTGCTGTCGCTGCAGCAGCTTCCCTCCTCACCACTCTTATTTTGAAATATCAAATTGAGAACAGCTTGATCAAAAAGTTAGACGGTTCGCCTGCGAACGTAGCATGTCGGATCCAAGATTTCTTCACTCACTCCCACCCGTTTCTTGGCCGCCCTCCTTTTCCCACCCACCGATCTCCACCCGTTTCCTGTGGCGCCCCCTGCAGCCCCTCGGTGGGTCTCCTTTTCCTTCAACTGTTCCAGCTTCTTCCTCCTTTTCTGAAGTTCACAGCTCCCCCGACCCCCGCCGCCCTCCACCTCCGCCTCAAAGAAACGCTGCAGGACTCCGGTTTGTTGTTACAGCAGGGAGGCCTGTTCACGCAGCAGACCTACGTCGGCACAACTTGAGGCTTTATGCATTCATAAAACCCTCCAATTTTACCTTTTCTTCGCTCCTTCAAAGCCTTCTTTAAAAAGCTGCCGTTGTAGAGCATGAAGACTTTTGAAGTGCTTTGCTTGTGCTTGCTTGGGGCTTTACTTAAGTATTAAAAAGTCCTCATTATGGCAGCTTTCTCATTATGTAATGACAGGTCCACCTTAAGACGACTCCAAAGTGCAGTCTGCTTCCCTGAAACCAGCCGTGCCTCATCAGTCTGACTGAGTTTATTGGCTTTTATCTTCAGAAAGGTTTGTCGGTGAGACGGTGGAGGAGGACTCCCTTGCCAGGGTTTCCAGCATAAATTTCTCTAGCCTCTCTTTTGTTTCTACTCACTCTTAATTGTGATAAGCCCAGCCTTATTTGCATAGCCGGCTTTAAAAGCAATAAAAGAAAACAAAGTACTTCAACCAGGGAAATAAAAGCAGGCATTAAAGTCAGGAAATTAAGATTAAAGGATGAGGAGGATAAAAATAACAGTGAAAACAATAAAAACAAAGGACACCGAACAGCAAAAAGCAAGGCTGTAAAACTGAGTTTACAAGGTGATTTTAAAAGTCAGTGATACACTACAGCTGCTCAGGTCGAGGGGTGTTTACGTCTCGGTACCATTTCCTGTTACTTGCCGTGTTCGGTTTCTCTGCGTTACGTTTAAGCAACATGTTTGAGTGTGGGGAAATTCAACTGATGCAACACACTGCATGCAGAAACACGCCATGTACAGGGTCGAATATGATCTTTTTATGACGCTAACCCTGTAAAAACCCTGTTTTTTTTTTTTTTTAAACTAGAGTGTTTATTAAACCTTCTGACAAAAGCAAAATCGTCATATACGAGATTTAATTTGTATAATTTTGGCTCTATCTGGGATTTCTTGCGATTTATTGCTCGCGGCTTTGTTTATCTTAAACAAACAAAACATTTAATGGGGTTAGGGTTTAAAAAACACACTGGTGATTTAGAGGTCTTAAAAAGTCATCAAAAATGATAAACTTTGCATTTACACGGATAAAAGTGTTGAACCGATGCTGTTTGACAGTGTTTAACCTGCCAACCTAACCCAGGATCTGTATCATCCGAACACTAAAGTTATGCACTGAGGTATCATTTTAACCTGAAATTTTTTTTTAGAAAAGCAAGAAAGGTCCACATATTTATAATCTGTATACATCAGGCTCATCAGAGTTCAGAGGGTAATACACTTTTTGCCCCAGCAATCATTGGTTGCCAGGCTTTGCTTACCAATCTCTAGTGTCATAATGTAAAATGAGCTGTGGGCTCGTTCTCTGAGCCAGTCTGCAGTTTTTAGGTGGTTCAGGACGATGATGTTATCGCTCTAAACCAGGGACACAAACACTACTAAAGAAAAAACACCAGGGACTCAGTGATGAGTGCAGATAACACGGACACAGCTGCGCTTGTGGTTGAGACTGTTAAATCAACATTTTTCTTTGCATGTTATCAAAAACATTCAAGTGACGTCTCTTAAACCTCTGCTTAAAAAATTAAAACCAAACAGCATCAGACTGAATAAAGTCGGTAATGATAAAATAATCTGATAAAATTCAGAGTCTGAGAAGCTTTATTATTGAATTCATACCCAGCATCAGTCCATTCGTTTTGCTAACTACCAGTCTTAATTACGGATGGGTATCGTTTAGGTTTTATCCGATACCGGTGCCAAACCGGTACTTAAACAATGGAAAACACAAACTTTGTCCTAAAACCTGTCATGGTTAGCTGTTTTTTTGTAAAAAGATAACAATGTTAACCTTTTCTGCAGCTATAGGACATATATGGTATCACTCTTGCCAATTTTTCTTTGGTCATTTTAGCCTTTTTGGCCGGGGTGAAGGGAGTATCTGCCATCAAACAAGAAGACAGCCGCATGTAACTACGACGGTGTTTGCTAGTTCACCTTACATGCATTAATTTAATAACGTGGTTAGCCTACTCAACGTAAATTACACACGAACAACATTAAGCTACTCACCCAGAGAAGACTGCTGGACTGGGACAAAAAATCGGCCCGGGCATTTTGACTAGCATCAATTTTTTTGAGCACCGAAATGTGCGCTGCGTTTCGGTCTGGTCACTACCTTGGTCACAATGGCACCGGATATCGGTACCCACCCCTAGTCTTAATTTGATACTTTTTTTTATGGCTCACTTACTTTCAATTTTATTTAGATGAAGTTTTTAAATGACAATAATTGTTCAAAATGGACAGAACACAATCTAAACTTTTTGGCCAGCGGTGGGAGCATTGGTAAATAAACAGAATCATAAATCTGACCAGATATTTGTCCTAAAATATCCCCGAAATGCCACAAAGACACTGAAACATTTAACGTGTTTAGCTCGTCAATTACCAGCTTTGTGCGACCGCCTGGTCACCAGACTGAAGATGTAAATAAAAAGCTCACTGGGTGTCTGCGGCCGTGCTGAATCACTCGTTGTGATTGTGGTGTTACCAAACACACACACCACTGAGAGTCTGTCTGCTGATGAATTTCCCAGCATGCCTCTCAAGGAACAAAGGCGACCCGGGAGTGTAAAGGCTCACGGGGAGGCCAGCGCGGTGCGGCGCTCTAGCAGGATGTGGCTCAGAAAGGACCGCTCTGTGTCCGTCCTCTGGGCCTCGTCTCTCCCACAGGGCCGAGACGCAGGACGGCGACGATGGGCTGCTGGGAAACGCCCGAGGGTTCGATCCCATTTCAACTCTCACAACACGGGCTTTGTTCGACACTGTGAGCATTTTCTGAAGCGACCTCCCTCGTGTTCAGACACGGTTTTGCTTTTATCCTCAGCTTGTCTGTCTGAGTCTGTCTCTTCTCCTTCCTTTCGTCTGTGTTTCCCTTATCAGAGACAAAGCTCGTTATTAACTTGCCGAAACAGAGTGAACATTTTCCAATTTTAAAAATTTCCAGCAATACATCAACCTTTGCTTAACTGCTTTACAAGTTTACATGTTGCTCAAACACTTTCTCTAACATTTTTCATATGAACGCGTAGAAAGGACATGCATGGGTTCCTGCAAGGGCTAAAATAGTCTGAGACCACTTGACCAGATTCTACAAAGAGAAGTGAAAAAAAAAAAGGTTACAACAACAAAAGTAGACACAAAATCTCCTAAAAGGGACCAAAAGAGAAAAAGGCATAAATATAAGTAAAATGAGATAAAAAAAAAAAAAGAAGAAAGATCCAAAATGTCCACAAAAAGACACGAACGGGTATAAAATATCTACATAGACATAAATAGATGTAAATGTAAAATGTCTACAAAAATTTAATAAACAGATGTAAAATGTCCAAAACTTAAATAGATGTATTATGTATACAAAAAGACTAAAAAGAAAATATAAAAAAGACATAAATAGGTGTTAAATGTCCACAAAGACATACAAAGACAAAATATTCACAACCTTGCTGAAAAACTATAAAGCTATTAAAAAAGCCAAGAGTAGTGAAAAACAAATACAAAATCACCACAGAATGAAAAGAAAAATAAAGCAGCTGCAAAGTGACGAATAAATAAAAAAAAAACATCTAAAGCGAGTGTAAAAAAACCCCAACAAAGCAAAGCAAAATCACCGCGATATAAGACAAAACGAACACAGTGACTTCCGAAAGAGACACACAGAAAAAACACACACATTCAAATAATCCAAGACACCTTCAAAAGGTGTAAAATGTCCATGAAGACACCACACAGAGACGTAGCCAACCACAAACAGGGTTTTCAATGAGTGCAATACGTCCTCACAAAGTTGCAAAAAAACCCCCCCAAAACCGCAGACCCAAATGAGCGTGACCACAGGGAGACTGCACGTACCGCAGGTAGATTTTAACGTGCGACACCAAAAACAATACCACTTTCTTTTCTGCCTTCTTTCATTTTTGCATGGTGCCGTTTGTGTGGGAGGACGTTTGAGTCAGCTGATTTATCACACCTGAGAGGCGGTGCCAGCGTAAACAGTGAAAGTAAGCCTCTGCTGCTGCCTGCGCTAGCACATCGAGAAATGACAGATAGACTCTTTTAAGAGGCTCTTATTGAGACAAAGAAGTCTGCTGGGGATTCAGGCTTTCTCTTTGTGACCTTTAATGAATAGCTGTTCCTGATGAAGCTCCCCTGTTTCCCCTCATGGAGAAGGAGGAGGAGGAGGAGAGGAGATTTCTGGCTGTTTGAGAGTCATAATTTGTGGTCTTATAATAGCTCGGCTGAACTTCCCTCCTTCGCTGGGCCTCAGGAAATACACACATGCACACGCATGCATGTGTACACGCTATATTTTTTCTGGGTTACACATTCATTTTTTTCCCTCTCTTGATGTGCACGGACCCCACCCGCCTCTCTTCCTTCATGCGTTTTCCAGATGTGGACAGATTCAGGCCCTCGTTCTGTGTTCCCAGCTGATTAATGCTGCTGCTTTACAACATCAGGCTTCCTCTTTGGGAACCCTGTGACCCTCTCTGAGCATGACCTCTAACTAGTCTCAAGGTGAAGGTTGGAGAGCATGGCGATTACTGTAGGTTGAAAGTTTTAGGTACAGGCCTATAGATGGTTTATATTAATTTGGATGAGTCACAGTTCAAAATAAACCTTTTGCTATCTTATACCATTATTCACTTATTCTGGTGCTTTTCACCGCATTAAACAATCAAACATGGGCCGTACCAAGTGCCAGCTGGGAAAAGCTACTTTTAAAGTATAAATATTTCCATACTTCTTTTTTTTAAGTATCCTGTTAATTGCCATTTTGTATGCCCCCAAGTGAAGGTGGGCATGTGTGTGAGGTTTAAACGAATGCAGGAAAAGAGTTTATTTGCACTGGTTTGATTTCAGCTCAGCGTGAGAGTCTTTACTGCAAACTGCCGTCAGTTGTGGTCTCGCAAGATTCTCCTTTCTCTGCTCTCACTTTCACTGTGAGTGCGCCTCCTTGCACACGGAGCTCCGCTCACGTTACTGTAAGTGGGATAAAAGCTTCCTGAATAAAGTAGGTAACACGACAAAACGCGACAAAAGAAAGAGCGAGCTGGAAGGGTTAGCTGTTGGGGTTAGAAGGTGAGCAATGCCTCCAAAGTGGTGAACTTGATGCAGTGTTTACTGTCGGTTACTAATGTAATTTCTACCGTCCTGGTAACCTGACGTGCACCTCCCGAGAAATGTGACTACATGCCGCATCAGGCAGTCTGCAGCATGGAAGGTTGCGGTGTACGGTTAACGCTGTTTGAGACTAATACAAGCTACTTTTGGCTGTTCTCTTGCCACAAGAGGCTTGATTTGGCAGAGTTTTGTGCTTCCTGTCAGAAAACCAAAGGGGATTCGTGTCCCCTGTCGGAAACAAACTAGCGACCTTTGGCTTACCAAGCAAACATGTTTGCTTTTTTGCTGTTTGAACTCAGGATCTCCAGCGATTGGTCCATACGCAGTAAAGAAACTGGATCTGTGCAGTTTTTAATGCTTGTGAAAGAAATTTGTTGGCGTCCCACCAAGCAACAAGGTTTTGGCCTCCCTCCAGAAGAAAAAGTATTGTGATAACAATACTTTTAAGCATTCAGTCCTGTGTTTTATTTACTGAAGCATAAAACATGTGTTTATCAAATGGCCAGAAAAAGCACTTAAAGCCTCATATTTAATTCTTTTACTTGGCCGAAATCTTGCTAATTTTGGCCATTTGGTGAACAAAAATAAAAGTTTTACTTCAAAGAAATGCTGTGAGGTTTGCAGCCGAGCTTTGTCAGTAGCTTTAAGACCAGCGTCACGTGAATCCTGGGAGTTTGAACACTCTGTCCTTCCACTTCTTCTCACTTCTGTCTTTTTTTCTGCCGTGTGACTGACAGGCCAATACGAGGCGTCGACAGACAAGCTCTGCCCTCGGCGCTGGCTCTTGGGTGTCATGTAAAATAAGATTTAAAAAAAGCATAAGGAATAACATACAGTGTCAGCTCCAGAACACAAGCCAGTCCTGCTGCAGATTCTCAGTTTGGCAGGCCTCCTGATCCGGGTAACCGCTGTCAGGAAACAGATGGCTGCTTTAACGGTGTTTGGTGGGACCTGCCTGTGTCCTGGGGCAAAGTGTGGCCAACTGAAGTGCTCCCGCAGAACTAAATTAGAGCATTAAGGCTGGAATATGTGGGACTTTTGCAGATCTTATCAGAGGTCAGGGGGTAATTTCCCTGATAGAGTTGGGAAAGTTTTGGACACTTGCCATTTCTTTAAGAGCCGTTGTTGTGTGCTTAATTGCCCCTTCCTCTCATATCTGAGTGAACGAAGTGTTCACTGGATATTTGATCTTTGATCTTTTGACTTTTGGACTGCTTGTAGATTTTAATTTGTTTGGGAAAGAGTCAGCATATACAACAAAAACAAACTGAACCCTTGTGCTTGCAGCCCTAACTTATTGTTTTGAGATGCAGAGATTTTTGTACTTTCTTGGCTCTTTTCTGTATTGTTTTCAGGCGGGATTTGTTTTCACCGTTCATTATGTTTTTTTTGTGTCATTCATTCTTTGTTTCAACTTCATCTATTGTTCGATGAAGAGGAAGAGGAAGAGGATTAAGAAAAGAGAGAAAGCGAGAGAGAAAGAGAACTGGTTAGAGGCCTAGCATCGATGTTTGTGTTGGCAGGAGAGTCAAAGTCCAATGCAGAGGCCTTTAAAACGCTCAAACAAACCGGTTCTGTCAACACGGAATAAAAGCAGAGATGAAGAAAAGGGAGGGGGTGTGAAGGGATAATTATTCATTAGCTGAAATGCATGGAAGTCAATCGAGCGGCCGGGTCAAGAGTAAAAAGGCAGTTATTACCTGTTCTTTAGAGCTATCCTAGTTTGGGAATGCCCATGCAGGCTAAATTGTCGAATATGACCTGGAATGATCCTGGAATAGCGTCTCTGGCTTGTCCAGTGCGATAGCATCGGCCCTGCAGACCCTCTGCTTGGAGTATCGCAGTCAAAACACAGCAAATGGGCAGTCATGTAGAAACCTGCCCAGGCATCTGGGGAAGACCAGCGTGTTTGTGTGTGAGTGAATGTGTGTTTGTCTAGAGGCAGGTTTGAAATTCATCTCTCTTCCTTCTTACGGTAAAGACTGTGTGTATTTTTAAAACCCGGGATAACAGTTTGATTGATATTCCTTTCCCTTTTTGCTTCGTTCGGGGTTGCCAGGCTCATTTTTGTTCATCTGCAGCTCGAGGAAACACCCCTACAGATTTTCCACTTTGTTTAAGGAAACTTTAACCTGCGCCATAGCCAAGATTGAAAAAAGCTGAAACCTGAACCCTAAGCGAGACGCACCTCCTCACCCCACTGGCTTAACAACTTGCAAGGCAACAGAATTTTTTTTTTCCAATAAATGATTTTTGTTATTTAATGAGCGACTCATTCACAAATCAGATGATAAACAGCTGGACATTTAAAGATACATTTGAATATATCTAAATTTTTCATTGGCTTTACTGGCAGTGCATGTGCATTGTAATTTACAAATTCAAACATCTTGTTTAAAAATACTGTCATCTATTTCTTAATTCAGTTCAATTCAATTCAGCTTTATTTATATTTTTATATTTATATTTTTATATTTATATTTATATAACACCAAACCACAACAGTCACCTTAAAGTGTGTTATACTGTAAAGCAGAGACCTTACAGTAATACAGAGAAAACCCCAGCAGTCATATGGCCCCCTATGAGTAAGCGCTTTGGCGACAGTGGGAGGGAAAAACTCCCTTTTAACAGGAAGAAGCCTCTAGCAGAGCCAAACTCAGGAAGGTACGGCCACCTGCCATGACTAGTTTGTGGTGAGGTGATGAAGACAGGACAAAAATGCATTAAAACAAAGGGAAAAGCTGTGAAAAACTGGAGTCATTTATGGTTCCTGTGCTGGAACACTTTGGAAAACCCTCCAAAACATTATTTTGTTTGTGGACTTGCTGATGGTGTTGGACTGATACACCAGTTTATCCCTTGTGATTAGCCCTTTACCCTGTGGTGTCAGTCATCCTCACAGTGACTTACTGTGAGCTATTGTGGTTTCCAAACCGGGTTAAGGGAGGCACAAGATAAACTGGAGGGGTTGGCTGTAGTTTGCAACCATGCATGCATGTATGTTGAGTGAATGCCTGTCGGTATGGCTGATTTTTTTTAAAAAGTGCTATATAAATAAAGTTATCATTATTATTATTGTTGTTAAAATGAGGCAGATGGTAGTGCGGTCTTACAGATGTTATTACACTGTTTAGTACGCAGTTATTTCCCCTTTTAAAATCCTGTGTAACACTTCTGTTGAAGCAGGTGCTGGATTTGGTTATGAGATGGTTGTGAGAGCGTGACACATCAAAGACCCTGGTTAACAGTGGAAAGATTAACAAGTGGTTTGAAAAGATCACTTTCTTTTCAAACCACAACTAACAAGCTAGACGCACAAGTCGACAATTAAACAAAAGAGAAGAAGTATCTCGAAAGCCGCCTCTGGTATTGCTTTAGATCTCAGTAGAAGTTGGCCCTTCAGGAGCAACTGGAAAGTAAATGTCTCTTCTGAGAAGTTTTACCTACTTGAAAAGGTCTGAAGCAGAACGAGCGTTGGATTGTGTCTGACTGATGAGCTGACAGAGGCGAGGTATATGCTAGTAGAGAGGCGGCACTCTCGTAAGGGATGTAGCAGGTGTGAGGCAAATGGGCCGTCAGATGGCCCTCACCGTCTGTTGCAGTCAAAAAGAAAGCTGAGGACATGTCAGATATCAGATCTGAATACAGGTGCATCTTGAATTCCTGCTACAGGTGAACTGAAGAAGGTCAGAATTTTAGCAGCGTTACTCGACTACTGAAACGGTATATGCAACTTTCTAAACACTCACCTGCTTTCTGTTACCCGATTCTCTGATAACATCTGTGTCTGAAGTAGGCGGCGCTCAGACGGTCCATTTTGTGCAGAAGAGGAGTGACACGACGTCTCAGAGGCTTCCTCTCATGTGATCGAGCACAGAGACTGAAGCAGGAAGCCTGGTTTAACACTTAAAGTTCATATTTGTTTATTTATTAGGCGAAGCGCATTTAGTCTTAGGAACTGAAGTGAACACAACACAAAATAGTTTTTTTTCATCAGTTTATCAGTAAAAATATAGTCCACGGAGCAGAGTCGGGCCCGAACACTTTGAGGTTGACTACAATATATAAATAACCATGTTTCAATGCCACCTTTCATGTTAGTGTGCAGCACAAAACCTGGGTTAACTAAGAAAGTTGATAACCACCACCATAAAAACTTTATCTTTGACTGTTGAGCCAGCTAACGCAAAGAACACCAGGCTATGTTGTACTTGCTTGTCCTATAGTTATAGTGACACAAACCGGTGTGTATTCATTCATCACAAAACATGTGGCTTGTATGTCAGTGTAACAGTGTTCATGCAGACGTCTCTATTACCTCTGACTGGGGTTTGAGGTTTTGTCAAGTTAGCTAACTTAAACAACGCCAGGCTATGTTAACCACTATGATACTATGATAACCACCACTAATATTGTTATTACTTCTGACCAGAGCTAGCTAACTAATAGAAAGCCACGTTATGTTGAATTACACTTATGACAAAAAAACTTGTGTATGAGTTTATCACAATAAAGTGTGGCTTATCTGTCAGTCTAACAGTGTGGATGTTGATAACAAACCACTGGGATACTTGTTATTACATCTGACTGGGGTTTTAAGTTTTTAAAGCCAGCTAACTCAAAGAAAGCTGGGCTATGTTAAACTTGCATATCCCATAGTTATGACAAAATGACTAAACTTTCTTTGTAGTCTACATAAACAAACTAATACTTGTTTCCGCAAACAATCATTCACATCCTTCACATTCTGGATCTTTCTGGAAAAGCACCAGGCATGACTAATCAATCACACCTGTCCGCCTCTCCTGCCGTCCTATCAGTGACATCACCTCTGACAGGTGGGCGTGCTTTGTTTTCGTGCCACGCTCTTGTTTTCTGTGCCGAGCTCTATTCCTCACACAGAGAACAATCATAAAGCTGGCAGGCAAACAAACAGCCCCGACTCTTTGATCTGTCCAGCCGCCGCCACTGACTCAACTGTTACTCAACTTTCATTTTACCCAGCATTCTCAGCCGTAAACGCACCACGCGTTTCAGTGTCCAAACGCCTCAGCGGCCTGTCCTTATTAAGTGGTTAATTACTACAGGAGTATTACTCGGACTTTAATCTCCATTACGCAAAGGGCGATTTGCATCGTTGTCTCACTCAGCTGTTTTCACAAACAGTCGCACAGCGAACGCATCATAATAGAAATATGTTTCACCTGAGAGGAAATGGCGAACACACCCTCAGCAAGAGAATGAAAAGAAAACACGATGAAAAGAAAACAATCTTTGTCTCTTTGCTCTTTACAGCTCACGTTATGGTTGTTATGTAATTGAATATGTCCATAAAGGAGGGGGAAAAAAATGAAGAAGAAGTTTCCCTGCAGCTTTGGAGCAATGACCTTTCGTTTACTGCTGTGCAAATTCTGAACAGAGGTCACTGCACAGCTAGCAGACAATAAAGCGGTGTTTTTAGCCGTTTACCTTCGTAACACAGACAGTTTTCAGTTGTCTTTGAAAGTAACACCCCTTAAAACCACAGAGCACCTCTCGCTGTAAGCCCTGCAGCAACCAGACTTTATTTTTTTAGCACACTGTGTACACAGGGTATCCAGTCGAGCCTGATGCAAAACAGTGAGGCTGAAGCTTCATCGTGAATGACATAAAATGGCAGAATTAAAAGAATAATCTAATGAAGAAAGCTGGGAAAATAAAACCGCAAAAGAGGCAGAAAAGTTGAGAAGAAAAGCTGTCCAGAGTTTAATGAGTAGCAGCGGAGGGCCGATGAGTTGAGGTGGATGTGAGCTGCAGGCTGGCATGCTGCTTTATCTGCAGCTCCACGTGCTTGTCAGTTAATCGGGGAAACCTGTAAAACACGTTGACTAATCTCTCCTCTGTGTCTTACAGGAAGTAATGTTTGTCAGAGGAAGTTAGGGCGGGAGGAAGCGCCTGGGGCAGACAAAGGTGTCTGCTAACCTCTAGCCACAGCTGGGGCCAAATGGGGCTAAATGGGGTTAGAAGCAGCCATAAAGAAGCACGAGGGGTGGTGGTGGTGGAGGGCGTGCTGCTCCAGGCTCGTGGTTTTGCATTTGTGCAGAGCTGTAACTTAAATTTAAAGCCAAAGATCAGGCAGAAGCTGCCAGAACACCGACAGCAAAACTGAACAGTTAGCGTCTGTCTGCTTTTCTGAGAGCCAAGAGCCTGCAGGATTTCTCTCCAATCAGAGGCGACAGCAGCTGATTTCAATCTTCAGCCTGAGCGTAGCAGCTAATTAATAAAATGAGCTGCTGTGGCGATTCGCTGGAGTGAAAACCAGCAGAGTCTGGGCCAGATGCCGCACACGAGCTGAGCGGGGCGAGCGTCTCTGCAGCAGCCGCTTTCAATCAGCGGTCCGTCTGACGTTTTCTGATTTGAATGGTTTATTGTGTTTTCTGTTGCTTTTGTGGTTCAATGCACACAGGAAGGTTTTTGCACTTATCAGCTACTTTTATGGTGTGAAGGCTTTGACAAAAACAGGAGAAAAACGTTCTGTAAACGGTTGTTTTGTGGTTCAGTTCACAAGGAGTGGACCAGATGCAAGGCAAAGGTGCTGCAACAAAACAACTGTTCCAAAAGGAAACAGAGATGAGATACCAGGGAGCAATCAATAAGAAGAAGAGGAGGATAAATTTACAGGACTGTAAAACGGCGTTGGTGTGAAGCTGGTCGCTGCAAAGTCAATTAACATATCCAGGATCTTTCTTTTATCTGGTCTTATTTACTTTAACATCAGCAATTAGGCTAAGCGGTCACATGAAGGTAGTTATCAACTCGATAATTCAACCCAGCGTGTGTGTGTGTGTGAAACAGGAAAAGAGCTGTGTGCAGATGTGAAAAAAGCAACACACTGAAAACTCAGTGTGGCTTTTTGTGGGTGTAAATCACCTAAAATGGTCATTAAAATTAAAACAGTATCATATTAATACGGGGCAGGAAGGAAGGCAGCTGCCAGTTAATATCCCCATCACCATCACATTTTTATCATAAAGACACAGGAAGCTATGACTATGATTACACTTACGTGTTCGGCTGTAAATTACACACGGAGTTATAAATAAATGTGTTGCTAAAGTAAAAGTTTCACTCTTATTCTTTCAGCTGCAGGCGTTCAACGAATAAATGTAAGAACAAAATTCAAACCACTAAGTAGGCTGGCTTGCGCTTGCAAATAGCAAGTGCTAGGATCATAACGCTAAATTGAAGCTTATAAAAAAATAAAGTTTAAACTTGGAAGGATGTAATCATTATAGTAGGATTTGTGGGTTGTAGTTGCAGAGTAGGGGAGTTTGCTAGACTCTGCAGAATTCCTAAATCATGTAGTGAGCGGGACCCTGAGGAAAAACTACAGGAATAACTTCTGGTTTATGATGTCTGCAGATATCCTGAGCTAGCCCAGGGGTGTCATTTCACATTGTGGCCCATGCACAAGCTTAGCTGACTAATAATACAGTCACACTGGTGAAAACAGGAGTTGGAGACTGCAGTCTGCAATCAGTCTGCAATGGAATGGGATCAAGTTGACGTCTCTGATAAATGAGCGAAAATTGCTAATCCGTTGGTGTCTTACCAAACAGGATTTCACATTAAACACTTTTCAGAGTCCAGAAATGTAACCAGCTGGTAACCAGTTGATTCAAGTCTCCTATTGCATAGGGATGTGTCACAGACTGATTGGCAACTGGTCTGCCTTTATAAATCAGATGGACGTTATTTGAAAACCTTTCTGAGAGCGATTGCAGTCAATGTGAGCCGACCGGAAATGTTTGCAGATAGATTTCTTCCACTGGGGGAGCAATCGACTTGTGGTTGAATTGTCGGAAGTTCATCCACTCGCAACTACTTAAAACTTCTCATTTGAAGAAACTGTGAAAAAATTCAGCACAGACCAGTTTTTTGTAGTCATAAGACCCAAATCTTGCTGCAGAATTCATGCCTCAAGGAGTTCTCTGCGGCGTGTTGGATATGTGCTTCTGAGCTCCTGATTGATGGTGAACCATTCCTGCTTTATCAGACCTTGAAGTTTAGAGTTTGTGGACTTCTTCTTTTTGTCCACCCACATAGATTCACAGTCGGATTAAGACTTGGGGAGTTTTCTATTCATGGATCCAAAACAATACCTCGGTGATCTCCAAGAACCTTTGTTATCACATTTCCCTTGTGTCTTGATAGATCATGCTGGAAAGTGCACAAATTGGAAGAAGTCTGTCTACTAGGATGCTTGCAATATGGCCAATACTAAAAACTAAAAGGCTAGGGGGTAGGTGAGGTAGGTGAAGATGGAAAATGGAAAAACATTTAGTTTCTGTGCTGAAAAATGCAGTCAACGCGAATAACTCTTAGTTTCAACATCTCGTCACTGATCATATGTTAAAGTTTGGTTAGTCATGTGTCAGTCGTCTTTGCCGAATGTCTCGTGGGATGTCAGCAGGTTTGATGCTCCGCTCAAGGGATTTTCCACAGTTGGAGGAAAAAAGTATTTATGGTTTCGTCCTCTCTTCAAAGCCTATTAAAGTTCTTTTTTATAATCAGTTTTTCAGAGGAGATGCTTGTAGAGTCAGGATACAGTTACTAAGCAGTCATGGCCTCGTTTTCCTCAGAGGAACAAGCTGCTTCCTGACTCCACTTCCCCCTTATCGACCCAGATGCGTCGGTCAAAGTTAGCATCTCCTTTCATTAGATAAACTGTAGATAGATGGGCCTTATATAACAAGAAGCTCCAGCCAAGCACTTTGATTGGTCAGAGACGCCTTTCAGCAGTAACTCACATAATGACAGCTGAGCTTGTTATCAATCTCAATTATTTTCTCTTTCCATTTGGACATTTTTATGCTCCTCGCGCCGCGCTGTGGGGAAATTTCCTCAGCCAGTACACATTCTGGTTATGTTGTTGATGTCAGAATACCTCTGAGGATGGTTTTAATTAAAAAGACAGCTTCTTTGATGTGGTGGGATTAAGCTCAGCCACAAATCACTGACATAATAGCAGTTTTGATGTATTTCTTTTATTTCCTCACTGCATCTTGAAGCCATTTTGGTGATTTCACGTCACGTGATGTACAAACTCTGCCGCATGTTAGCTTTTATCGCTTTTGCATGAGTGTTTTGATTCAATAAGCAAACACATTTCCACCTGTTACCAGAGAAAAACTGTTACTCAGCTAATGAATACAATACAACTAAATGAATGTACAAATAAACCACAAACTCTAACTCCCAAAGCCTCCTCCTTCTCGAGGGTTTCTCCACACAGCGTTTGTCCATTGTGTGAGGTCTTCAACTGGAAAGAGAATTAAATTAGATCAGTTGTTCCCAATGCAGAGTCCCGCGATAAATCTGAGGCAGTCAAAGTTTGTTTACTTCGTCAGACTTCTAGCTAGTTTTTGCTCGTCTTGTGAAATAATGGAAATTTTTCACCACAGACAGCCTCTAAAAATACTCAGAATTAAACAGACTTTGACTTGAAAATCCCACTTTAATTGAACACACCCAGGTTATGTCATGTCACAAGTACAGAGCGCCTGAATAGGAGGGAAAACAGGCCAAAAGATGATAGGGAGTCACTAACAGTAAAGGCTTGTCTACAGAGCCAGGATATCCTTTATCCACCATACGGATATCTGCTGTCTACACCGGAAGCACTGAAATACTGGCTGGTGTCTCGAGGGAATCACCGATCCGATATTTGGATGAATATGTGATCATGTGATGGATCTGACTCAGAAAGCTGGATCAGTACCAGTACTGCTACTCTAGACGCTTTTCTTTTAACCTTTTGGACAGTGCGTTACCTGTCAGTTTCTCGCTCTCGTTATCTTTGCTTTGACGCTTGGGAAACTCTCATTGCACTTAAGGCATCGTTAAAATCATGCCGCCACTCCTGTGTCTGTCTGCTCCACTCCGTGTGTGGCGAGGTACGCTCGCAATGAGACTGAGAGCAGGGAAAAGACGATCCGAGCTGAAAAGGTGGGAAAGTGCGGGAGAG
The DNA here is from genome assembly GCA_015108515.1 of Hemichromis elongatus. NCBI lineage: Eukaryota > Metazoa > Chordata > Actinopteri > Cichliformes > Cichlidae > Hemichromis > Hemichromis elongatus. The sequence goes on along the minus strand of VUQR01015468.1, from coordinate 8,477 downwards.
ACTCTGATCTTTTCATAAAAGCGCAGCCAAATTAACTAATATCTATATATTTTCATTCCTGTTTCAGAAAAGCAACGTTGAAGTTTCATAATGTGGAGCGATGTCACTTTGCTCACACTCGCAGTGAGACTGTGAAACCTTAATAACAGCAAACTGCAGGAAAGACTCTCACACTAAGATGAAATGACACTAGTGCAAATAAAAATGTATATTCTTGGTTGTTTTTATTTTGTGAGGTTTTATTTTACAAAGTTTTAAGTGCAGCCTGATGTTGCCTTATCTCTTCCTCCCCTTGGATGCTAACAGGGGCAACCCTAGCTTCTCTTTTCTGGACTGAGCAGTTTCTGCCATATTTCAGACCTGCTTCCAGAACAAAATGACCGAGTTTGCATCAGAAGTTAGTAAGGCAGTGTGTGAATGTGTGTGAATGGGTGGATGACTATATATGTAGTGTAAAGCGCTTTGTGGTCCATAGGGACTAAGTAAAGCGCTATACATATACAGGCCATTTATATCTCTGCCTACACAGCTTACCAGGGCAACCCTTGGAAAAGCCTGGAATCTGATCTTGACGTGTCATCATTATGGGTAAAGGGAGGTCGTCAGAGTTAAAGGTAAGGGAATGATTCCCAGTGTATCACACATTAACACTCTAAGGAACACATCAGAGGGCTTGAGGATCCTGACATAGCTAGGGCGTTGAACCACCAATCTTCTGATTAGTATTGTATTGGAACATTTGGAAAAAATGTTGGAATTGGAAAGTTTTGATCCTTACGTGCCTGGTTGTCCTAGAGGCTCCTGCTCCTTTTTAAAAAGAGAGATATTTTTGCTTTAAAAGTTGCAGATTTTGTGAATTTCATGAGCTAACTTTAACACGAGTCACCTTTATTCTGTTTTTGCTTCTTGCTGGTAGCTGTTATTCGTGGCCTTCAAGCATATAAGAAGCTAAAATTCCTCATATTCTAGAATCTTCCTCATGCAGAGGAAGAAATCTGCAGCTGTCTGAGGTTTTTTTCCCCCCACTGCAGCATGTGTGGAAGCCAAAGGCTGCTCCCCGGTCATCCACCTGTTGCACCTTCTGCCTCTTGCTCACAGGCGTTAATCAGCCAATCAGCATTCATCAAACAGGAGCGATAAATAAACATGTGGTATTGACAGTGGGAATGTTAGGATGCTGTCGTAGAGGTTTGGGACTTCCCTGCATGTGCCGCGTGCCCGGAGCCGCAGCAGTGGCGGCAGCGGTGCGGGCGTTTTAATGACAGGGAAGTGAGTTTGGTTGGATTTTTATGGTGGAAAATTACTGGCAGCCTCTCGGCCCCGCCCCTCTCCTTATGAATGAGAGTTTACACAGGCAGCGAGGCAAGTATGTGGAGGTCATTAAGGAAACGAGAAGCTGCCAGACGGCTCGACACAACGTGATATCTTCAGCTTATCTTCAATTACACGTTTAAGTCCCTCTGTCTCACTTTCAGCCGAATGAAATCTTTCAAAGTTCTTCTCAGACTTGTCGTGCTTTGCACTTTCAGCTCAGCGCAGGCTGATACAGCTCACCAAAGGCACGTCTTCTTGTGTTCGACCCAGCTGATGATCTCCTCCAGTGCAATCTACAGTTTACATCTGTTATTGTCTCTCAGTGTTTTCCTGAGAGCCTGTCGGAGCAAACCTACTCTGTCTTTCCCAGCTGCCCCCGCGGCTGTTTCTGGGAATATTTTTAATCTCTGAAATCAGAGTAGGGTAATTGATAGGGATGTGTGGCACAAAGGGGAAAGCAGTTTGGGTTTAAATAAAAAAAAATAAAATAAATGGCCCAGCCTGCGTCACCCTGTTTTTTGTTTTGTTTTGTTTTCTTTGTTTTTT
>VUQR01015467.1:6619-31927 GCA_015108515.1 Hemichromis elongatus | reverse complement strand
AAAATTATCTACAATTTCAGTGGTTTATTGAATCTATTCATGTAATTTCTTTTTTTTTGTATTAATTCAACTTCCCCTTTGTCTAATGTGAACATGTTCTGGAGGCTTAACCATAAAAGGATTACATTCAAATTAATAGGATTACACGAAACAAATTACTTTCCCACTGTACACCCGCTGCTCCGCACCTCGCACTCACGTTTACATACATGCATTCTCTCTCCCACTCGTGCACACTAAACATATACACAGAGACCAAAATACAAAAGAATCAGGGCAGAAATGCAATACGAGAGTCGCTCAGTTCACATTTAAATAAGTTCTTCTTTTTTCTTTTTTATATAAAGCGCCTCGAGGCAACTGTTGTCATGATCTGGCGCTATATAAATAAAATTGAATTGAACTGAATTTTTTCCTGGACAAATGAAATGCACCCTTTTTTTTTTTACTTGTCAGGACATCATGAACGTGAGCACTCAAAAATACATATTTGCTTAAGGTTTTTGGCGTAAACACGTCTTCAATTTAGTCAATAAACGTAATTACAGATGCAAAAAAAAAAAAAAAAATGTGTTAGTGGTTTAAATGCCATGGATGGATCTTAAGGAAATATGGGCAAGCTGAACTCTTGCTGTTTGTTTCATTAATTAGCATAAAGTGGCATTTTTATTAAGCTGATTAAAACAGTTTCACAACTGCCGCTTGCTTAGGCTATCAGCAATCTGTGACAAATGTTAGTTCTGTGGACATTATGGTCCCAATCTAAATCCATCTGATTAATTCACTCAAACATACGACATCAGAACTACTTGGATTACAGTTTGAGCTAAGGACAGTTCCTCAGGTAACTGTTGTGCCGGTTCTTTGATACCTCGTTAAAAAGCAGCTCTCTTCTTTGCTGCTTTCTGAGGTCCATCTTCTTCACTGCCACCTGCTTTCCACTGTGTTTCTCTGTGGCGATGCAAACAATACCAGTGGATCCCTCGCCGATCTTAATAAAGCTGTCTAGGTATTCCCGAGGGTCGCCTGAAGGAAAACGCAAACATTGTGCCTCATTTTGATGCAACGGCAGACACAAAAAAAGATATAAATTTAAAAAACATCTATAGCTTGGAGTTGCATGCCTCTGCTAAATACATAAGCTGCAGTTTATTCACATCACGCGCTTACAGACTCTAAACACTGCTATATGAAAACACTTGGATGTAGAAAAACAAACAGTCCTTGCATGAATGCATGTGTATTTGGGTGCTTTGCATGGAGCACATTTTTGTAAAACACAGTTTTCGCATGCTTGGGTGTCATTTCAATGGTCCCTTAATTTCAAGTGTGCGTTACCTGGGTTGACCACCAGCTGAAGGGCTGCTCTAAACTGCTCGTGAGAAACTCTGGAGGGTTGCGTGTCAGAGCTCGACCCCCAGGACGGAGGCGGATAAGCCCCTGGGGGGACGTAAGGTGATGAAGGCTGTGAGTAGGCCCCCTGAATGAAAAAGTGATAAAAGGAGAGAAATAACATATTTTAGATACTTAATGCTTTTATTTTCTAAATAGTCAATTTGGAAAAAAGCTACTTTGTCTTTAAGATAGTTACGGTTGAAAACCTGGAGGAAGTGTTGATCTTAGCTAGCTTGTCAAAGTCACAGAGTATAATCTGCGATCTGTAGCACAACCATTCCTGTTCTGTAAAAAGCACATACGTGTATCTATAAAACTCTTTAGAGAAACAGGTTTTTTTCCTCTGCTGACTCTCATGTTTGTTACAGGACAGAAAGAATAATTTTAATAACAATAATATTAGACATAATCTCATGGTTATCTGATCAAATATTCACCAACAGAAAATTGTTGAGTGATTCAAACTGAATCATCTCTGTGATGCCATTTTTAAATGTGAAGTTAGCGAACATAGTGTACCTGCGGGGTATACGGTGGACTGGGCTGGGAGGGAGGATGATGGTAAGGCGAGGGTTTGTAATGGTGAAAGATAGGGGGGTACGGCAGGTGCACTGAGGGGTAGCCAGGCGGCTTCGTGTGGCTCTGAGGTAGCTTAAGAGGCCCTCGGGGGTATGTGTCACCACCTGCGACCTGGGGACTGTCATCACGTGATGAACGCTCATAGTCGCCCTGGAATAGGGAGAAAAAATACACGGTTATTTCAACTTAGGAAAACACTGTCTGGCATAATATATACGCATAGCATTTCTGCACTATTACTGCAGGATAATAGCCTCAAATAATACGATTCTGTTGTTATCTTCTACTTCAAGTCAAATGTGTTAAGTGAAAAAAGAAACAGCATTCTTTGATTGAGACACAATCGTGATTTTACCAAATTGTGTTGCAAGCCGTCTGGGAACCGGGCTAACAGATTCACTCAAATAAGTCTACGCAGGTGTCGGCATTTTACTGCAGTGATTACTGAAATATTTTACTGTTAAACATCAACCTGAACATCCACAGTTATACATTACGCCTGCAGGTGCATTACTCTTGGACAGACCTAACAGAGAACATTTAGTGCACAGGACAGGGACCATACCTTATCCTTACCACCCCCCCAAAATGATTCACAGCTACGCCATTCATCAACCAAGAGCCCACAGTGGACTCAGATCTGGGACACAGCTCTTCCTTAAGAAGTCCTTTGTCCTTTGAAGCAGTATTGCAGTGTACACATGGGTATTAGTGAGAATGCAGTAGCGCTTACATGACTCAGCTTTCATTACATGACTCACAATTGGCCTCAAATACACACACTTGGAATGGTCTCATAACCTAATAGCTGCATCATCGTACTATGTCATTTATGAGATGTGGATACTGTCATTTTAAGGAAAACTGGTCACAGGTCATTAACAATAGGAAATAAGTAGAGACAGGCTGATACTGTACAGCTGTTAATTGCATATCTATAAGTGATATAAGTCTGTCACTTTAACACTAGGAGAGGGATGGACGTGCTGCAGCAAACATCAACCCTATCCAGAGTGATCCAAAGTGGACTACACCGAAGAAAAAACACAAATTAACTTAGAAGATGGATCTGCTTTCACCCTGCAGAGACTAAACTAAATCACCTTTGACACACCTCTCTAAAATGATCTCCAGCCAGATTTTCCCCCTCAAGAGACTCCGACTATAATAAATAAAACTCTCTTTCCTCCTTTTTTTTTAAATTTGTTACTCTTTGTTACTCTTTGTGCACCTAATCGCTATTTCTCTTTTTTTTTTTTCACAAAGAGACACACACACACACACACACACACACACACGTACATGGACTGAAACGCACAAGCACAGATAGGGCAGGAGGAGGAGCCCTGATGTGTTGGGATGGTGTATAATTACATGGTGTGAACTCTTTTAATCAATCACTCTGAGGCAGCTGCGGCGGGCGGGGTGGGGTGTGGGGGGTATGACTGCTGGGAGGCCCCCGTCTCGTGCCCCTCTATCGTTGGCCGGCAAGCGCTCGCTGGCTGTCAGCCAGGGGTCTCCTGATCCATGTTGGTTAAACGCGCATTAATCTGAGTTTGGCAGGGTAATCAACAACCTAACTCAACTGTGAAATTGAATTCCGCGGTGGAACATCGTTCGGCCAGTTTTATGCTAAGGCTGCAGAAAGGGAAAGTGCCGCAACATCAATTTGTCACCGAGAGCTGCGGCACTGAGCTCACACTCGCCACAAAACAGTGAGGGAGAGAGAGAGATAGAGATAGAGAGACGGCGGCAGAGAGAAAGAAAGTGTGCATGTGTGTGTGTGCGTTTGCATCTTTGTGTGTGGCCAAGTTTCTGTGCTGTTTACTATTACATCCCCACCGTCTTCCTACAACGGCAGGGGAAAAAGAAGGATTTACTTCAGCGGTGTGAGTGGGCTGAATGAGGAAAAGAGAAGAAAAGGCCGAGAGTGAGCAAAGAGAGAGGGAGGCGGGTTTTGTTCCAGGGTTCGTGAGCCAAGAAGAATAGTGATTCTTCAGCTGCCTTGTTTTGTTGTTTGCTTTTTTTAAACCACTAATGCAAAAATCAAACAAGAAATATTAAAAACGCCATTACATAAGTCCGATTGTAGTCACACCTTTGAGATATGAAAGACTATGTTTGTCAGTGATCAAACACACTCTTTCATATAGAATTTGCCTAAATTGGGTTTTGACTCTTTACTTATTCTACTTTTTGTTTTTTATAAAAGCAAACGGGCCTCTTTACGCGTGACAACTCAGACAGCGGCAAAAATGCGAAACAAACAACATGAAAGAAAAATGACCTTCTCCTGCATTGCCTTCCTGCTGCTCTTGCATTCTCCGTGGCTGCTTTTTCTTTGAGTGGCTATTTACCGAGACACGCGGGTTAAATGGTTTTTCATCAAGGCACCCGGGGATCTACATCAGCAAACCCAGGTTTCCCCTCTCGGCTTGCTGTGTGTGAAGGGAGGCATGGTGCAGAACTGTGATAGCGGTACTCGTGGGTTTAATGACGCTCGGAGAGCTTTTGAAGAATGATGTAAAAGGTGTGTGAAAAGTCTGACCCCACCTTTTGCCCTCTGCTATAATTCCTGATCTATCATCTTCCACTGCAGCACATGCGGTTCTTTGCACTAAGAATTTTGGTGTAAAAGAACTACGAGTAACTGAAAACATATGGTTACATTACACAGTCACTAATGCATGGACGGTTCGTTTGTTCTTGTCAGTGGAGTTTCTGTGCAGAGGAATCTCTTGGGTGTCTCTCCCCCTGCTCCACTAGAGCACGACACAGGCTGCACAAGAGCCGGCATACTCACAGTGCAGCTGTTCTCAAATACAATATGCTACTACTGAGTGACACTGCTAGGGGATTTTACCAACAATCGCACAGGTTCCTTTAAATTTACTGGGTTTTTTTACTGTTTGTTTTTTTATTGGTGTACAAAAATCTGACTTTTTTTGTTTATGAGATGTTTTCAGATAGAATATGTCATACAGTCATATAAAGTATTTCCAAGATGTTTCTGGGCATCCTTAACATCAAAGCCCATCAAAACTTTGCACAAAAACTAAGGAAATTAGTGTTTGATTGATTATTTCTTTGTTGTAACGATTTTTCTGGCAATAAATCTTATATCGTTGGAAAGCCTGTTTATTTACCTTTAAATGGTGCCACATTTGTGAGGAAAATGCATTTGTGGGTTGAGCAGCAGTGTTGAGCATGTGGGTTGTGCCCATTAAAAAACTTGCCAAATATTCTCATGCAAATTCCAAACAGCTTATTCTGCTGTTGACTCTTATTTGATGTCAGTAGCCAAGATGATCCGCCACAGTAGATCATCTGCCTCCATCTCGCACTATCCCTTCCATGTTTGTACAGACTTGCTGGAGGGTATAGTGTGTTGAAATATGGCATTTCCATTTTGCTTTAGTTACCTTGGTTAAAGTCTGTGAGTTGGCGAGACTCTCCGAAAGGCGAGGGTAGGTGTAGGAGCTGTACGGGTGGGCCTGTGGCGGGCTCCTGAAAGTCCCACTGGCAGCATAGGGGACATTTGGCTCCTGCAGCCCAGAGCCTGACCGAGATCGCTGCCTGATGGCAGGCGTGGGGCTGGTCTGGGTCACGTAAGAACTCTTGGGTCGCTTCTCATATTCGTCCCTCATTCCGCCGTAACTCCACTCACTGTCGGGGTAGTTAATCTGCTCGCTGTGTAGCGATGCACGAGATGGTGTGCCAACTGATGTGTCCCGGTAGTCCTGGCTGGATGAACCCCCCACTGATGCCCTGTAGTAGCCGCTGGAACCTACTCCGCTACCCACCGTAGAGGCCACCTCATCCGCCGACCGCCCTTTGCTCTCCAGATAGGTGTGGTAGTCAGGTGGAAGTTTGCCATAGTCTGATTTCTGAGGCATGGCATCAGGGTAAAAGGGGCTGCGTATGGGGTGTGAGTGGCCATTCTGCTTGGTGAACCGATAGTGCCTGCCAACTGCCCAATCCCCATCTATGGAGAAGCTTGGCTTGCCGGGATCCAGAGAAAAGTCCCTGCTGGACGTGTCCAGGTCACACGAATAGCGGGAGTAGTAGTGGTTGAATCCATTCTCCTCTGGAGCAGTGAGATGGCCACTGCCCGAGGGTTTGGAAATGCCTCCAGCCTGATGGGCGCCTGGCGGGCTCTCTTTACGCAGGGAGTTGGAGCGTGTCACCGAAATGTTGTCGAACTCCTCCAGCAGGCCGTTAATGGACGCATCTTTGGGTGGCCGGTTCCCTCGAACAATGGTCTACAAGCAAAGCAAACACATTAAAACTTAGCATAGCGGAGACTCGTGTGTCTGAGAGTTTGATGGCGATAACCCTGATACTTTGGCTTGCAGTACATTCACTTTCAGCTTTATCATTCCTGTCTGAAAACTGAATGAGATGAATTGAAATTCCTGCATCATCAACTTCAGTTAACTTCAAACATTTTCAGGCAAGAGTTTCAATTCATGTGTATCAGGGCTTTGCAACAAGTATGAAATTAATCATCACTTGCATTAAATGAATGTCAGTATTTGGATTTTAGAGAACAGCAGGCACTGATCTACACAACCACGAGTTGTTGTGAGCTGGGATTGAGCTTAAAATGCATGAAGATAAAAGGTGGAATACCTCAGATGGTAAAATGAAACCAGTGTTGGATCGAGGGAGCTAATCTCTACCCTGTTTGCCTCGCAACACATCAGCTTCAGTCTCAGTGGGATGATCAGGATATATTAATAGTCGTGAAGTTTGGTTTAGCACACCAACACACGATTACACACGCACGCAAACCAAAAAGAGCAAGGAGGACGGGGGAAAGAGCGAGAGAATGAACACGCAGGCTCGCATCTGCTTCAAAGCAGAGGCAGCTTAAACATCAGGGGGGCCGCTTATCCCCTCCTACCTTGTGTTAAACCCTTTACAAGGCTGTGTCGTGAGTCATGGGCAACACGTGCTGCAGCGAGACTACAACCTGCGAGCGTGCACGGTGCACGTTTCTACAGTGTGGCTCAAAGTCGTGAGAGTGATGGGGAAAATCCAGACACATCTTTTTTATCTCTCTCCACCACTTGAAACATAGAGGAAACAGTGCGCTGGAACAAAAGAAAACATGATGCATGAGTAGTGCTGAGAGGAGGCTGAGCTGAAGAGATTATGTGAAATTTCAGCTCTTACATAATTTATTTTGGAGCCATTTGTGATGATCAAACAAATCTACCGACTGTGTTTCCTGGCATTACGGCCTCCATCTGGTAAAACTGTAGTCTTTTAGCTGTTCAGTAAGTCAAAAGCAACAAAGGGACAGATGTTTGATTCCCACTGGGGCAGTGGCATATTATAGTGGTGTATGATGCACAACGATAACTTCAACAAACAAGCAAATATTTGACATATTTTACTGTGAAAACTTAGATGTTGAGATTTGCTGATCGTTTCAAAGCGAGACTGATTTATATGATTGTGACTGACTATGTAAATTGTCCCCAGCAAAGCTACTGTTAGTACTGCGCAGACAGACTCCTTACATTTTCAGTACAAGGAGCAACAGCTTCATAACACATTTAACTACAACCAGAGACGCAGGAGAGGACAGACACACACAACATGCTTCCACGACAGCGTCTTTCTTGCCACAGGAAAGTCTGGTGGCAAAACAAAAGAGGGACTAACTAAAATAAGCACAAACGCTACCTCAAGTGCAATATATATTCCAATAAAATGCAGTATTTATGACTATAATCATTAAAGTGCAATATGGGAATTAGTCTTCCTTATTTTTGAAATAATATTATTATTTTTACTGTATTTTAGTACATTGTTTTATATTTGTTTTGTGTGCCCATGTGACTTTAGCTTTGATTCTAAGCTCTACGTAAGATTTGCTGTGTACCCACATCCAGTGTATGTGTACAAATGGCAAGTAAACATATTATTATAGGTTTTATTTATTATTTTAGGTTTTATTATAATGCAAAACATCCATTCATCCATCCAGTTCAGGGTCATTGTCGGGCTGGAGCTTGTCCCAGCTCTTATTGGGGAAAAGCTGGCAACCCTGTACAGGTTGCCAATCTATAGCAGAGCTAACACAACCATTCACATTCACACCAATGGACAATTTAGAACCACCAGGTAACCTAACAGGCATGCTTTTGGACTGTAAGAGGAAGCTGGAGAGAACCCACGCAAGCACAGGGAGGACATACAACCTCCACACAGGAAGGCTGATGTAAAACAAACCAAAAACCTGTTTTTTGTGTTTTTATTATAAAACCTGTATTGATCTTTCTGAATCTTGTCTCTGACACATGCACATCATATAATAATAATTAAGAATGACTAAAACGAAACACTGAAACTAATAAAAACCAAACGAAAACTAAGCATTTTCAAATAAAACACTAAAAATTCAAAATAACTGAAGCTAAACTGAATTAAAAGCATAAGGTCAAAATGGAAAAATAAATTAGTAAATATAAATAACTCTGCTATAAAAACAAGTTGTTATTAAACAGTTAAAGCTCATCTCTATCAAGGCAATTATCACCATTTAAACACCTAAAAGCACATATAAAATATCAGCCGCTTTTAAATGGCACACATATAACTAAAGATTAGAGATTACCTAAATAAAAACAGAAAATAAAGATGGTGATTTGTGTACCGACATTATTTTGATGTGCTGCTATTAGACTTTTCCACTGTCTGCTGAGCTCCACTCTTAAACCCGACGGCGTCACATCCCCATCATTCTTAGACCCTCAGACAGTCCCCACGCCCTGCTGTCTGTCACCTAAGTGCCATGCTTGTCTCTGCTGTGACTCCTTCGTGTCACATGTGCTGAGGCAGAAAAAAAAACAAAACCCTAGGATAATCACCGACTGTCAGCAACATTGTGTCGGCGCAGGCGTCTTCGACGTCTTCGCTCAGCTACCTGCAAACTGTCACTGCAAATGCACTCGCCTTCTCTCCTCCCATTCGTCCGTGGGACTCTAAAGCAGCAAGGCAGCTACAGTCAATATCATCCCACCTTAACGCTGATGACTTTATAACCAGGGCTACAAGTAGAAAAAGGTCTTACGGAGCAAAAAAAACGAAGGTTTGTGGCAACAACAATGACAAATCACACTGACAGTTTGTACTTTCTCTGAAGGGCCAGACAGGAAAGCGCTCTTCACAAACCTTTACCTCTCACTGCGGCTGGGTTTTCCATACACAATCTCTCCTTTGCATTTTGTTACTTGGTACACCTCCCTTTTCCTCTTTAACACTCCAGTTGTTCTTCTCTGTTTGAAAGCTATAGGCTGTTTGGTGCTTTGAACTGGAACCCAAGGTGAAATGGCCTATAAAAGCAGTGAGTAAAATCTATCTGAAAGGTTGGAGCTGCAGCAGGGATGGCCTTTTAAACAGGTCGCTGAACGTGAATCTATGACGCTGAGGCTGCTCTGTGTGCGCCGGTGAGCTGGATTTTCCCTAAATAAAGCGATTGCATCAATAAAACTGGACAAAAAACAAAACCGCTGCCTGGTAAATGCCGTCACGCTCGTTAAGAGTTATTCTCACACTTCCTCTAAACTGTGTTAAGAAATCGTGGTGGAGCAGGGCGTGCCAAAATCTAAAATGAGGCAGTGGCATCGTGTTATGCAGCGTGGACGTCGGCGATTCAGAACTAATTCAATTGGCACGTGACAGAATGGGGGCGTCAGCTGAAATCACGAAACATCATCGTTTAAATTTGCTTTGTAATAGCTAAGACTGTGTCAAAGAACGTAGCAGTTACAGGGGATAGACGGAGTCGGGGATAAAAGGAGGCAAGTGGAATCGAGGAGGTGACGGGGGGGGGGGGTTGCAGAAGGGAGAGGGAGACAAGGTTAATTGTGTGCCAAATCACTGTCAAACGGTCGGCATCAGGCCTGGAAATCTTCCCATTAATTTGAATTAGGGGCTTCCATAACCCCTTTCTCCAGTCCTCCTCTCCCCTCTTTTCCCCCTGTCCTCACAGCTCTGTGAGCCTTGTGCGCCAGTCGTGTTCCACGGCGGCTGTGACAGCAGCCATATTTCACCGGCGTGCGGCGTTGGCCTGTCCTTTAGTGATAAGCTGTAATAGATACTCTCTCAACTCGCCACTGCCTGTTCAAGGTAAGCACAGGAGAGAGGGGAGGGGAAAGTGAGGAGAGGAGGGGAAATAAAATTAAAGGAAATGAAAAGGAAAGGGGATCGAATTAAAAACGATACAGCGCGAGTGAGAAGACGGGGGAGTGTGCTGAAGAAACGGACAGTACGTGGGGCTGAGAGTGGATGAAAAACAAACTAGGCGAGATGCAGGGAAGAACTGAACAACAGAAGGAAAGAGAGAGTAAGAATTACGGAGAAGAAAGGATGGAGAAGGGATGAGTGAAGGGAGGGGGCGTCGTAGAAAGGGAGTCGTGAAAAATGAGGCTCATTGGGAGATAAGGGGGGGATTAACCTTGCTGGTAATGAAGGGAGGGTGTGATGGGAGGACGGAGGGAGGAAGAGAGGGAGAGATAATTAATGAGCTTGCCCTTCCCGTGACTCCTAGCCAGAACCCTGGTTTGGAAGTTGCGCTTCACTGACCAGCCGAGTCCCGGGACAACCGAGAGTCCGAAGAAGGAGCAGCGGCTCTGTTCCTCTGTTTCTTCTGCACTGCTGTTTTATTTTTGGCCTTTAAAACTGCTGCATAACAGAATAACTTAAGCTCTTAAGTAACTATTGTGTTAAGCTAAAGCTCCAGCTTTTTGGACTATTCACACTAGTATGCTCAATTAAATTTTACTTTGGCACTGGAAAGGAGATTTTGTCATTTGTGACAAGGAATGCTGAAAAACACAAAGCAAGACCGCAAAAGTTCTATGTAGTAAAGCCGCGTCCACACTAATATTGGAAAAAAGAAGGTACTCTGGACACACAGAACTGTGAACAAGTCTCTAGCCATCCATCATTTCTTTAGATTTAACCTGAACTCTCTTAGGAAGCTCCTTTCTTTAAGTAGCCTTCAGGAATAGTTCTCCAGGCTTCTTGAAGGACATCAAAGAACCAGTTTAGATGTTGTCTGATTTTTGTTCTGTTCTCTGTCAAGACGATCCCACACTGCTTCAGTGGGGAGGCCAATCCATGACTGTTAGTGTTCCATTCAATATTTTTTTAATCTATTTTACCGTATCGCTAGTGCGTTTGGGATCACTGTCATGCTAAAAAAAAGGGGACACTACCAATAAGAGGCTTTCCAAATGGTACCGCATAGTGAATTGAAATCTGACGGCACTTTTCTGCGTTAGATTATTATTACTTGCTGAAACACAGCCTCCATTGTACGTCTTTTCTCCACTTGTCCAGTTTTCATACAATATTAAGGACACACTTCACATCATGCTGACATATGCCAAGTTTCCAGCTTACTTCTCTGCGATGCACCTTGTTGGTGCAAAAATACTATTTTATGTCTGTCAAACTGTGTTATTTTTGGCATTTTTCCACAGATTTGACTCAAGAAGTGGGAACAAATAATGTATTTTGCTTCTGGTAACAAAGTGCCTAAAAATACAATGTAAAAGTGGTTATTTGCCAAGTTGTTTGTTGTGTATGTGGTTTATTAGGTGCCTTTATTCTGCCAGCATGATTTGTGTTAGTGTTAAATGAAAAAAAGGTACAAGGACTGAACTGAAAATGAGTGGAGAAACTTTGCTATTGCTCCATTTTTTCTTTAAAAAATTACAAGAAAATCTGGCTCCTTCAAAGTAAGCTATAAAGAAATGAATGGTGGCTCAAGACTTTTTCACTGTACTACTTCGCAAAAAAATTGATATAACTTCCCATTTGGATGTCCTGTTTTCAACCCTCGCATTTTTCAATCTCCATGTTTTGAAACTGAACTATCCAACAGGAATGCATATGTCAGCAGCTTGTCAATTAAAAGCTAAATTGTACCCTGTTCTATTATTAAATTTAATCAAAATATGATCATAATTTATAAAATAAACATCAGTTTATGTTAAATAAGGCTTGAAAGTAGTGACCAAGATGGTGCATTCAGGGACTAAAGTCTCGTTTTTTACAACCAAGAAATTCGCCCTCTTCTGGCCAGTATAGAGAATACACTTCCGCACCTGCATCACTTCTAATACTCGAAAGATTTGTCCATCTTTGATGCACAGTCTATTATTAGAGATCAGCCAGTTTGTCACAGTTTTAACCCTACATGGGTTTTCTTATTAAGTCAGCAATAACATTATTACTGATTAATCTATAAAACACAGAAAATCTTAAATTCCAACCCAGTTTGCCAAAATGTGGTTTTTAAATATGTTTTACCCAAATGTATTCAAACCACAACAAACAAACAACCATCAACCATATCAACTCGGTGATGTGCATACAATTGGTTTTTCTTTTGCAATGTTGGATCTTATATCTTTCAGTCCAATCAAGTTTAGAAGCTACATTTCAGTGTGTGAATACACTCATGAAAACTCATCACCCTCTCTCTCATGAAAAGCACGCACACGCTGCAGCAGCTTCGCCTACTCAGCACACCCACTCCCAACTCTCAATGATGCCAGACCATCATAGAAATCTCCTTTTAAAAAAATGTTTGTATACATCCAGCGATGTACTCTAGTAGAAATGGGAAGTGAACGCAACAGAAGTCATTCTAACCCTCCAACCACGTTTTCCCTCTCTCTCCCTCTTTGTGTATTAAATCCCAGCCCCTCTGTGAACCTCTGTCACGACTCACACAGCAGAAGCCCTGCATGCGTGGGTATTCTCTCACACACACACACACACACACACACACACACTCTTAGACTACTACTAGCGCTGCTGTTCTAAAGTACTCCATGCTTTCGCATCAGTGACCAATTTGTGAACAGAAGCTTACCGCTGTCTGAGAATGATAATATCACAGAGCCCTTCAGACAGCAGATAAACAGACCACTCACGACTCTCCTCTGAGTGTCACGAGACCGAGCAAACAAAGAACTGATTAATAAAGGATAAAATAAAGCATAGCTGATGCATTAAAAGAATTACGATACTATTTTGTAAAAAGCAGCCAAAATTCACAGTGATAAAAAAAATAGTGCATCATTTATCTGGGAAATCTCTCCTATTAGCAGCTCTTTACAAGACAATGCATGAAAAAACAACAAAAAAACCACCAAGAAAACAAGACATGGATTTAAAGAGATAATCTATCATGATTTAGGTAAACACAGAGATAGAGATTCATATCCTCCAGCCCCCTCTGCTGGATGAATGTGGTAAACACATTCAAAAAATTCTATTAACATGCAGCTATTAAAAGTTATATTTATATTATAAGGACAGAATATGGGAACACATTTTTTTATTCAATATCACAATTCGAGACTGTTTGTACACACTCAGCTTAATATGAGCCACATATACTAAGTAATTTAGAAAGTTAAAAATGTTTAAATAGACAAATAAAAATATAAAACACATATCATTCTGAAAAAAAAGTTTGTTTCCTTATGATTTCATTTGAAAATGACTGGAAAATGATTTACTACATGGAAACCCATGCCATGAAGCTCCTGGTGCACAGTTTTTATGCTGATGTTAATGCCAGAGGTTTGGAGCTCTGCAGTTATCGAGTCAGCAGAGCCTCGACAAATTTTATCCACAATGCAGCTCAGTAGCCAGTGACCCTCAGCAGCTTTACACGGTCTGCCGCTTCATGCTGGACTGAGTTGCTGTGGTTCCCGAAGGCTTTGCGATATTAGCACTGAAACTTGATGATGGAATATCTAGTAAGGAAAACATTTAATAAACTGACTAAAACTATGCAATTTGGTACAGTCTTGCATTGATCCTTTTTTTTTTTCATTTTTAATGGAAGTTCAGTTATAAAAAACATCACTTAAATCCAAGCAAACCCTTGGCCCGTAAAAGAAATGTCTGCTTATAATATTAAATTGTATATGAACCTATAAGACAAATTTTCCATTTTCTTCCGTGCACTAAGTGAGAACAAGACTAGTTTACAGAATCACTCAGAACTATTGATTAACTACTAAAACTAATAAGTAGGGCCAATATGGGCTACTAATAAGAGAAGCAGTGTTTTGGGCCGAAACCTAAATATCTAATAATAAAACTTGATTTTAAATGCATTAAAGTATTTGACTCCTTAGACACAAAAACGAATAACACGACTCCAGAGTGAGTTTCCCAGGATCGTCAGTGTTTTGTATATTGTGGAGAGACAGGAAAAGTTTGCAGCTATTAATCCATATCAGAGCCAGTGCAATCATTGTGAATTCCATGAACGTGAATATAAATCACGTCGGTGTTATTTTCACAGATAAAGCCTCAAAGTACAGTGAAGCGTCTGGTAATCAGATCCTCTAAGGTACATATCTAGTGCATCTATTACTAACTTGAACAGCCACTCCTGACCTCAAAGTCAAAGTTCAACATGACCTCAGACTGGTGTGCAGGCTGATTATTGACTCATTATATAGAAGAAGTTTCACTGAAGTCTCAACCAAATATCAACATAATTATTCAAGGAGTACATTTTGCAATGATTCCATGATTAATATGTTATGAGTTGACCCGTTTCCTCAGGCCATCCTGCTGTCTGTTAGTTAATAACCATCAACATAGTGTCATCCTGCAGCAGAGAAGCTGCATGCTGAGTATTTTATTAAATAGCATCATATTTAATAACCAATGCAGATACAAAAAAGTATCCTGTTAAAGTCGACTACAATATATTTCAGCATATAGAAATGTTTATATTCAAAAACAAATAATTAAATAGACGGACCACTGTTACCTAACGCTGTGATTCTTAACTTCCACAACAAGACAAGATGTATGTACTACATACATCTACATATAGGAGTCAAGAAATAAAGCAGTTAAGAAGCTTAAAGCGGCTTCTCACAATGTGCAGGTGTGCTGATGGTGACCCCTTGTGTAGTAAAACAAGGACTACAATTTGGTCAACCTCAAAGTTTCACCACCGCAAATACATACATACACTAGGAAACATACAGCAGCTCCATTACACCAGGGCTTCATTCAGATCTGTCTTTTCATATCTAAGGTAGAATCCTTTAATAAAATCCAAGGTTACATTTTACAGGAAATTAACAGCTTTTCCAACACCTATGCAAAGTATAAGATGTGGAAATCCTAAAAAGTACAAGTGAGACTGAGAAGACTGTGAAGCATTTTAGGTTCTATTAGTAAACACAGCAGGGTAGTAAAAAAATGTATTTCAGACCTATTGAGCTTAATTCTTCATCTGTATTTTTATTCTTGAGACTGTAACATGAGTCATGTTTAGCATGATTCACAGTGTAATAATCCTTATTTGTCTTATTTTATTGGGCTTTGGTTTAATCCTTGAGTTTATCTGTTTGGAGGCCACTTAGCTCCCTTCAGTTTAACTCTTTTCTCCATGAATGGAATAAAGATGTGGTTTGATGACCATTGGAAAGGTTTCCAGGTTTTTCTAAGAGTAATGGCATAGGCAGAGACCCCCCTCCCTAACTTCTGATAAGAACCCAGTAATTTTGTTCTATATGCAAGCCTAACATATGATAGAAAACTGATAGTTTAGGAAAGAGCTTCCAAGTAGGTTTTCAGTGGGTAAAGAGTTAAGTCCACCTGCTTGTAGTTCAACTTTCGTGTCCTCTCAGTGACACTGCTGCAACAACTACTTAAAGCAGTCTGAAGCTCAAGCTTTTCACTTGCAGGGTTTACTTGTACTGCCCTTATTATTTGAAAATTTGGACATGTTTAATATGACCATCCACCAATCCAGCTGTTAGCTTTCTTTTTATTATAACTCAATTTTTATTATTATCTACAACCTTGCAACTTGTAATCATCAATTTTCACAAGAACATTGACGAGTACTAGCAAATGGTTAGCCATTATAGGAGTACTACCATTTGGTAGTACTCCTATAATGGCTAACCGTTGGTCCATTGTTAATGGTTGTTGGAAAACTGTATTGAAAGCTTTAAATATATCGTTAGCTGTTAGCTTTCTAATGACAGAAACATATGAAAGGAAACAACATCCCTTATTATAATGCTCTGTGCTTTTGTTTGAAGATCATAACTTACACATACATCTAGCTGCCAGAGCTTGGGCATTTCTTGCATTCACATGCAGCCAGGCATTTATACATTAGCAAGAAACAGTAAAAACGATCATATTAGAAAAACTAGTGTCATAGGAGGGACAGACACTGATACTGACAGACCCCCTGGCAACCCAAAGTCCCTGTGACTTCCAAAAACTTCTAAATGCCTCTAGATTCAAATTTTAATTCACACTCTGCCTACCGTTGGGGAAAACCCATTTTTCCATAGCAACTGTTGGTTAACACGAGATTCCCTGACCAGTCTGTAGCTCTGTGTGACACTTTGAACCACTGGTAACTTCTTGTTACAAGATGGACACAAAGAGTTGAAAAGTAATAAGGAAGTGGAAATTTTTTTAAAAACATATCTGAACTGCTAATAAAGCTGAAACCTTATTGGTCACTATCTCATATAACCCTAACAGAAGCCTGTGGCCCATCTGGATGATCAGCATGTCCACATGTATCATTCAGAAAGCATGGCTGAAAGAATAGTGTTTACTTGTTTATGTGGGTCATGCTGCTGGAGGCCCACTGTGTAGCCCCTTACACCAGCTGCTGAGCACTGGTGGCTATGTTTACCACCAGTGACATGCCTACAACCCCCACAGCTCCCAGCCAGTAACTCAGACTAGCGTGACCCAATCACCTCTGACCTCAACCTCAGCTACAAGCTCCAGGATCCATGAGTCAGACATGATCCAGCGCATGGAATCAAGAATGATTTCCAGCAAAAATGGATTAATGGTGGAGGCATAATGAAATACAAACATACAGTCAGAGCAAATCCCCTCATCTTAAGCATATTAGTGTAGTAAAGCCTGGACACTCTTCTTTTTATCCGTTCCTCTTAGCGCTGGCAGATTAAGGCTGATCCAGAAATTTTCTAGAAAATAAAATAGAAAATTTAATAGAATAAACATGTTTGCCAGTGTGGTCATGTATGTGGTCGGAATAATGTTGTTCTTTTTTGAGAAGTCTCCAAGTGAGCGTGTCACTGCCCGAGAGGGGAAAGGAGAGGAAGCAGAGAGCAAGAAGCAGAGGAGGAGATCAATTTGATGTCTCCCAGTTATCTTCTTGTCAACTCAGAGACAGATAAACAGACAGCTTCCCACTATAGATTAATTACACCCCAGCGCTCATTAATCGGAGCCCTGTCAGCCACTACAGGCACCTACAACACGCTGCCACCCCTATCACTGCTTAGTTGCTACTCCCCTTTCTCCTCATTAGTCTGCTTTCCCGTTATCCTTCCTCCCCTCATTTGCACATATACGTGTATTTACGTCTATCCTTCATTTTAATTTTATTAGCAACTGACAAGACTACTGTATATGAAAAAAATTGCAGACATGACATGTTTATTCGATTACAAAATGTTAGCATGCTAACACACACAAACATAGACATGTCAAATACAGGCAAGCTAGCATGAATTATGTTCCTAACATACGTGGCACAGTGCGGGAAAAGTTTGTAGAACCATTCTTAAGAATGCTTATTAAAATTCATTCTCATGAAGCTCAAAATTATCTCTTTGAAACTTAAATTATCATTAAAAATCATATTTTTAATACGTGATGTTTGCTCACGGGCTGCCAGTGTGGCGCAGGGCTAACACAGAGAAACTGACAACCATTCACGCTCACATTCACACCTACAGCTGATTTAGAATCAGCAGTTTACCTAACATGTATATCTTTTGACTGCGGGAGGAAGTCAGAGTAACAGGAAAGACTCCACACGGACACAGGGAGAATGCGCGAACTCCACTCAGAAAAGCCCCGGCATAGATTTAAACCCAAGACCTTCTTGCTGCGAGGCGACGGTGCTAGCCACCTCACCACCACAATATAAATGTTTCTAAAACCATAAACACTGAACTGTACCAGCAGGAAAAGGTCAGAAAAAGTCCCAAATAGGCCAATCACATGCTTACAGCCCAGTAACTAATAGCAAATATCGTGTAGCCTAATTAGAGTGTTACCTTAGTAAACTTTAATATATTCTGGTAAAATATTGCTATTCCAGAATCACTTGGAAACAAAAATATGCCTTTTTAACCACCCTTTTGAACCAGACCAAGAATAATAACAACTAACCTGCGTAACTGACAATCAGTCTTACGTAAGCTGACCAGGTACATTTAAATCAATACAATAAGAGTAGACTTATTATAATGATGATCTCGCTCAGCTGCGGACAGATGCATACACTCTCAGTCAGCTTTTGAGAGTGAAATGTGAAGTGCAGGATTTGAAGTATTAGTTGCAGTTTGCTAGCTGGCCACACGAGGATACTGCAGGTCCAGCCATTAAAACTCCCTCGCACGTGTGTAAGTCAGCACATGGTGAAGCAATGCAAACAATGTAATGTGTCCAAAGAGATTAGGAAATTGAAAAGGGCTCTGCACAGTTTCTTATTGGGATATTGCAAAGTACTTTAAATCCGCTCTTAGCTTTTAAATTTTAGCTTTAAGAGTTTGAGAGACCATTTGTTTCACATGATTTTTGTTTCTTCAACAATCCGTCCCTGTTTAAAATTCACAGCCTAAATGTCCTTCCAAAAAAACCCACATTCAGACACTGAGGGATGGTCGTTAGCCAGGACATTTTGAGCTGCCCTGGCAAAGTACCGCGCACATCGCCGAAAGCCAAAATTCCCCCGCCGACTGAAGCCTCCGTGAGAGGTGATTTGTAGAGTGTGACTGTGAATGGCAGCCGCGCGAGAAGACAAAGTGAGAAAGCAGAGGAGGAGGAGGAGGAGCAGAGCGAAGGAAGGAACGAGAGAGGTCTAAATCAATGCCATCCACTTCAGCTCGGTGCCAAGAAAGACAGATGCTCTCTCTATCTGTGCGAGGGTGCATGCCGGCACAGACACACATCAATCAGGAGTTATTTTCCTCCGAGTCTATTTCTGCTTTGACCAATTTAATCCTAGATCAATTTGAGATGGAATGTAATACATGCCGAGTCAAAATCAAATTAAACTTGAAATTGAATGCACATTGATCACAACATCTAACTTTCTTTTCTTCTGATTAAGAAGTTGAATGAATGCCACTGTCATCGTGCATGACAATGTGAAGCACAAACGCAGTTTGTCAGATCTGGAGCAAAGAAACACTGTAGGTGAGAGATATAGGATATGTTTGCTGAGTCAACCAAATCCTAAAACTCTTGCCTGATGCACATTCGTTTAAATCTTTATTGTAAAAAAACAAAAACAAAAAAAAAGGACTGTAAGATCCCCATAAGGGGACATGTTGAGAGATTCTGGACTTGCTCCCCATCAAAGCACTTGTCTAGACCTCATTCATTTTCATTCTGGGCAGTCTACTGCCTTGGAGCTCACCCAGTATCGTTAATACACACTGCAATAAAATGCCTCCTCAAATTAGCAGCTCTTAGCGCGCACATGTCAGAACCATAATAGCCTGCATCCCTATTCAATAAAGACACAGGTTTGCATTTCTGCCCCTGAAGCAAATCTGGGTGACCCTGTTAAATCAGAAACACTATCTCTTTCTACACTCAGTTTCTATATGTACACATACAGCAAACCCACCGCGATTACAAAAATAACCGCACAAACCCGGACTGCTAGAAAGATGAGAAAACAACCTGTGCTCTGTACGGCTGTAATTCAGAGAGGTCAACTTTGACTGAAGCAAAAATAAATGCATGTTTTAAACACAGTCAAAAATGTGATCTCACTCTTACCTGCACCCTTCACTGTTTAGTCTAGCACAGTTCCGTGTATGTTTTCACAAAGTGCATGAAACTGCTGGCAGTCAGTGCTGAGACCTGTTGCACAAACAAATATGCATAGCCAGCATACCAGCATGTAGTCTTGGCTAAGCAGCAGCAGAAAGAGTTGAACACCCCACCTGTAACTGTTTATGAGTCGTCTGGGCCTGGGGTTTAACGATTGCCGTCTTCTCAGCCTTCATCGCTACCACCAGCTGCTTCCGCTTCCCTGGCTCCCTTAGTGCCAGAGTCCTCCTGCTCGCTCCGGCCCTAAAATCTCCAGCTCCTCGCCCCCCTGCCATAATAAGTTACTCTGCCTGGCTGCAGCTGCATGGATTGACTGTAAGTTTGGCTCTGCGCTCACAGCAACCAACATATGACAGACTTAATCATCAAATTTCCTCTCCTCTGTCACCTGCCAGTAAGCTGCTGGGGGAAGGTGCACGGCTGTACTCTGCTATCAGTGACCCACTGACATTTACAGTAGTACTAGATGTGATCCTGAATACCAGGGCTGCTGCCACGTGCTCTCTACTGTACCAGCCAATCCTTTGTCTCTATTCCGTGAAAGCCTCATTTTTAACTGACCCAAAAGCATGACTCTTGAGCACCTTTTAAGCTATTAAACCAAGCAAACAAATCGAAGCAAATCGAAGCAAATCACGTTATTCAACAGCATCTACTGGATATTTACTTTGCCACCGAGAGTGCATATTGTGGCAGCGTGATGTAAGGCTGAGATATTTTCAGTGCAGCTATAATGGGTTTGACAACAGCGAGATGTTCAGCTACCTAAAATATCAGCAGTTCTCTCCACCTACACTACCTGCAGTATATGTAACCCACAGCTGAAATGCAAGAAGTTTAGGCATTAGCACTGCAGGCTGTCAGCAGGCGGCTTGGGAAATGCTAGAAATTTTAAAAAGGAGAAGAGTGTTACAAAACAGGCTGAAGCAAAGAGAGCACATTAAAATGACATCTTCATTGCATAACTCTCTGTATGCACTTCTCAGTGTGGAGCAGTAACTCTAAAGTGGTTTATCAAGTTTTGGATTTCATCTGCAACTTTATTACTGAAAATTTCCTTTTGCATAAGTTTTGACATGGAAACGTGAACTGAGAACTGGAAGAGTTCTTTTATGCTCTGAAGGAGACTTTTATTTTGAAGGGTGGTCAAGTAGCACTTCTGCTGAAAGGTTTTACAAGTTCTTTAAGTGCTACTGATACATCATTAGCATGTTTAAAACCGTGTATGTTTATGTGATCAGTTCTACACTAAAGTGTGACAGCTTCCTAAAAAGGTGAACTAGATATTATTGGAAGTACTGCAATTTTTTTTTCCAATCTGTATTTAGTGTGATTTCTGTGGCCGTACTTCCTCCTTTAATCTGGACATTTAGTAGAAAGCAGTTGTTCACATATTTCTTCCAGGTGTGCTCAGAGTCCACGTGCAAAGCTGGTGAAAAGTAGTTTAAGCCCTACTTTACGTGACCACAAACACCACAGGGCCCATTCACACAGACTCACTGAAGTGGAAACATCAACGAAGACCCCATTATTCTCTTGTGCTTTTAAGAGCAGTCACACCAACATCAGCATCCTCTCTTGAAATGCCATCTTACTCATTTGGACAAACACCATCCTTCAAACCAAGGAAACTGAGAGGTTACTATAAGTGTGTAATTTAAACGGTTTTCATTTACCTATATTAACAGCAATGTTGCAACTATCCTTCACTGATTCAATACTCTCTGCAAGCATTTAAATGCCTCCATTCATCAACTGCCTGATCTGATTCATCTTTGGAGACCTGAAGATCAGCTAAGGCCATTAAAGTACAACCGCATTAGTTTCCCACCCACATGGCATGAGAGTGAAATTTATATGACGCTATATAGCGTTGCTGTGTTTGCTGTCAAAAGAGAGAGGACGGTACTAGATATAAAAAAAAAATGTTTTAAGCTTGATCCATAACAAGAACATTATGCAAGCAGTATTAAAGAGATGGTGCAAAAGTTCTTCCTGCTAGCCCCCCGGGTCCATTTATTATCGTTGATTGTGAATATCTCTCCTCTACAGCTCCTACAGAATTAAGAGCAATAAGCTGTTGGATGATCTTAGAAATCATTATGGTTTAGCTCTCTATGAAATCCTCATGTTAACTTTTGTTTTCTCTCTGGCTTGATGCTAACATCAGTGCCTTCAGGGTTATTTGATAATGTTTGTTATAAAACAACAATATAGATTTGTAAATCCAACAAAAAAAATGTTTTCATTGTTTCTGCAGCAGAGACCATAGTAAATCTGTCTGGTGACATGTAGCTTTAACTGCAAGACCTGTACTTGCCCAATATTTTGCTGTGTATAAGTAAGTGGGGTTTCCACTGTAACTGAATCAGCTTTGTATTGTCAGGGTACTGTGCCTGTATCTGTAGTGATTGTGTGTGTATTTTGACATAATTTTAGCTTTAAAAACTATTACTTGTTGGTTTTTGAGTTTCCATGTAAAATATTTTGGACTTTACAATTCTAGGAAAGATACTTTATAAATAAAGTTAAGCTGAGCGTTTACTCGACACATCGTAAGTTGTCTGGACATGGCCTAAATGTAAAGTAACATGATGGCTTGTTATGAAATCCAAATAAAGCAGGTAATACTGCTAAGCACAACACAGCTGGGCAAGTACTCAAACTACACTTCTTTGCTTTTATATACTTTTTATATAAAAAAGAAAATTATTTAATAAATATTATGCTATAGAAGAAAACTGCATGAGAAAAACCACAATATTAAACATGTAGGTCTCACAAGACGTGGATATGAAACAAACATTTACTTTTGAAAGAAATGGAAACATTCTTTTCCATTTCTTTTCACTGTGAGCTTTTCTATGGAGGTCACTTAGTTTCTTATTTACACGAACGGAAACATCTAAAATTGGCCGACGGCCGAGAAAACACAAGCAAATAGGAACAAGAAGATAGGATTAAGAGGCCTATACGCACAAATACTCACACAAACATTTATAAACACATACAACCGCGCGCGTACACACACACACACACACAGACACCATCACGGTAAATTACTCTCTCAGCTCTATAGGGGTCTGCAATCTGAGGGTGTCAAAGTCAAGGTGTAATATGAGCCTGGCATTAATAATAGCCATAGCACTGCCCCTGCTAGTGCTAATGAGTGCAACACATTAACACACATGTAGCTTTGGATCGCATGCCCACCCACACACCCACGCATACACGCTCACACTTAAAAAATGAAACGCAAAATCACAATGAAGATGTTTTGCATGAGTTGTCACAGTGCACTTACTTATGCACCACCAGACACATTAAATTCTCAAAATGAAGAAGCTTTAAGAGCACAATGTTTAAAACATGCAAATGCTCTTAGGGCATGGTGTTAGCTTATACTTTAGGATTAACATGTGTGCTAAGGGCTAGTGAAGGCGGAGGGTGGAGAAGGGGGAGAACAGAGATGAGAGCTAAAGCTCCAAGCAATACTAATGCCCAGCTGAGATGAGCAGTCTGACAACAAGGCTACAAGGCCCTGTGAATAAACGATGAGCGTTCAAAGCCACGGGGCAGAGGTAGTAGTTATTTTAGCATGATGGCCGTGCCGGCCTCTCTTAACTGCTTAACACGCAGATGAAAAAGCATATACACACACACGCATACACACAACATGCACACAAAGACCATGTTGACATTTTACTGTACTCTGTCCCTCTATACCAGGGGTGGGCAACTCCAGGCCTCGAGGGCCGGTGTCCTGCAGGTTTTAGATGTGTCCTTGATCCAACACAGCTGATTTAAATGACTAAATTACCTCATCAACGTCTTGTAGCTCTCCAGAGGCCTGGTAATGAACTAATCATTTGATTCAGGTGTGTTGAATCAGGGTGAGATCTAAAACTAACAGGACCCCGGCCCTCAAGGCCTGGAGTTGCCCACCCCTGCTATACTGTTTGGTGAGGACATCACTGGACGTTTGATTAGGTTGACACCGACTCATCCAGGCCCACCTGGTGTGTGTGTGTTCGTGTGTCTATAGGCACACATGTACAAACACTTAGTAGACAGGGCTGGGGGAGTCTGCCACGCAGTGGAAGCCTTATGTCAATCAAGTGTCAGGGCAAGCTGGAGAGAAGGATATCAGGCCATGGGTGAGACACTATAAATAACCTAGCCCACCTTGGGAGTTGGGGTCAAATACACACACACACACACACACAGTCATGTTTACATCACTTCAGAGGACACCGACTTTCCTAGAGACCTTCCCTGAAAGTAACCAGTTTACCAAAGATTTTCGCTTTGTACATTTTCTTTTTTTTGTACCCAAATCTAGTACCCACCACACTAATATAATACACAGAGAAAATGCCATTAAGAAATAGAAACAAAAAACCCTTAAAGAATCAACGCTGTATTCAGAATATGCACCATTAAAGAATCACAAGTTCAGAACAGGCTTTTACACCAAACAAAGCCTGAGCTGTGTTACTGAGGTCATTAAATGCGAGCAAACAACAGAGCTTCTTACGTTATCTGCTTCTTTCAAATAGCACGCTCAAACAAGTCTTGCACACATATTTGCTGGTATGTATTCTTTGTACGCGCACTGCAAGTGAGAGTGAAAGCCTTTGGATTTGATATGGGAACGAAATGCCCCCTGAATTCTGAGCAATCTCGAGCTACTTTGAACACTGTTCTACCAGCTTATTTATGTCTCTAAAAAGACCTACACTAGAGGCTGATTCAGATGGGATTTGGATCTATACCAAAAGAGGACCTCAATATTGCACACGCCTTTTTTGTTTCTTTCACAAACTAGAACTGGCTAATGTTACATGTGGTTGCATGAATATAGACAAAAGTAATGCAAATATTTTATTTCCCACCTACTAGATTATTAGTTAATTTAATGCTGAGCTATAAGCAGATATGGCAGATTTAGGCATGCCCTACTGAAGCCTGTTAATTAAAGCAAGAACTCTTAAGTGCTCAGGAACCAACAAAACAGCTGGAGGAAAGATTTGGATATTACCAAGAAAATCTGGCTTCACTGTCTCCAGGATGTGAAATATCTTTTCAGCTCATTCATGTTTGAATCATTTTGTTGATTAGGAGCCATAAGTATAATGAGGAGAGGAGAGGAGAGGAGAGGAGAGGAGAGGAAGTGATTGGGTTAGATTAAAGTGTGGATCGAAGGGTTTTTCTAACACATGCAAACCCTTTTGAGCTATTTTCTACAGAGTGACAGCCTCCAGTAGAGCAGAATCAGCTGTCATGGCAACATGCACTTCACATCTCAGCACCCATCATCATTATGATTATCATAATCATCATCATCATCATCATTATCAATGATGCTCCATTGCAAAAGGGGAGAAACGAGGGGAGCATGCCATTGCA
>VUQR01015466.1:9667-26682 GCA_015108515.1 Hemichromis elongatus | reverse complement strand
TGTTTTTAAGTTACAATACAAATACAAAACTTTATTTATAGAGCACATTTAAAAACCAGCGGTATACCAAAGTGCTTTACATAAAAGACAGAAAAGTAACATAAGTATTATAAGGCCTCAGCAAAGTATCAAATATACTCACAGGTCATTGCCACTAATACACAGGGGTAGTATAAAATGCATATCAAGTAAAAACATAGTAAAAGCACAAGCCATAAAATATATGTATAAAGAAAAAGAAGTAGAGTAAGTCAAGAGTCAGGTACGAGCATTAACAAGCAGGAAAAGCAAGATTAAACAAATAGGTTTTTAACCGTGATTTAAAAGATTGGATAGAATCGGACGCCCGGATCGCAATCGGAAGGTTATTCCACAACTCTGGTGCAGCCAGGGCAAACACCTGGTCACCTCTAGACTTCAGCCGAGATCTAGGCTGCACCAAGAGTAACTGAGTAGATGATCTTAATGCTCTGGCAGGAACATACGATTTAAGGAGTTCGCTAAGGTAGCTCGGTGCTGTGTTGTTGGAAATTTTAAACGTAAGCAGCAGTATTTTAAATTGGATGCGGTATTTAATGGGTAGCCAATGCAGGTCAGCTAGAACAGGGGTGATACAGGCAAACTTCCCAGTTCTGGTCAGGATGCATGCCGCAGCATTTTGGACTGTCTGCAGTCTATGAAGAAGGGCAGAATGAAGACCGAAATACAGTAAAGTGCAGTAATCCAGCCTAGAGGTCACAAAGGCGTGGATGAGCTTTTCCAGGTCCTTAAGCCGAACATAGTGCCTAGCCTTAGAGATGAGACGCAGCTGGTAAAAACTAGATCTAACTACAGCAGACACTTGTTTATCAAATTTGAACAAGCAGTCAATCAACACGCCCAAATTTCTAACAGTGTCAGAAAGGGAGCTGGTAAGGGAACCAAAGGCATCACGAAGTTGGCCACGAGGAACGTGACCAAAAAACATTTTCAACATATTTTCACTTACTTTCTTTATTGCAATAACGTAATTAATATTTCTTCTTATTTCTTTTAAGGGACATCATTAACATCTGTAAGTCTGCAGCATCCAGTTTCATTGGCGTACCTTGGCCTCACACCCCTGCCTTCTGTAACATAACTGTAACATTATTCCTGTTAGGGGTTTAGTGAGGTAATTTCAGATTTATCTCTAGGAAGTCAATGTTATGAAGTTGTTTCACTTCTTCATAGGGTCAGTCACCATAGTAACTTATACCGGAGACCTAACCCATTTTGGATTAGGTTATTTTTCTGATATAAAAGATAAATACATACTGACCAATCAGTTCTCTGAAAAATCATGGGTTCATTCCTGCAAAAAGCCTGCTGACCTTCATGCATCGGTAGCAGGAGTGTGTATAGGTTTGTGTTTCCCTAATGAGCATCAGTCAAGAACCAAGTTTACAACAACCATGAAAATAATCCACACATCACACATACTTGTTGTATGTGTGATAATGTTCCCCCATCACACTGTGCTGCTTTTAGCCAGTGTTGTATGTATTTTAATAATATAACAGTTTGCCTGTCTGACCAACCAATCACCGCAGTTTCTTTCACATTAATGCTCATGTTAACTTATCGGGCTAATAACCATCTTTTTTGTGTCTGCTTAGCCTGATTGCTGATGTTTGGGTAAGTGAAAGTAGACCTTGGTTGGTTAAACAGGACTTGCTTGGCATTAGCATAGCAGCATTTTCAGCATGAGTTTGCCGTCTTCTCATAACCAAACAAAATAGGAACATCTTCTTGATATTGACTAGAAGCTATTGTTGCATAATATATGTTAGCTGCAAAATTCCAACCTGGCCCATCTGCTTCTCTCTAGTGACATCTTCTGCTTTGCGATTCATGTATGTGTACTAAGAGAAATTGAGGATAAAAGATATATTATTGAAAACCTATCATGTTATCGTTGAGCCCACAGGTATCTGTGCTAACAAAGCTTATAATGGGCTTGACAGCTGTTTTGTCACCTCTGCAGAACATGCAGCAGAAAACAGAGAGGGATAATGTTACCTACAGGTGGCCGCTGTGTTGTAATGGCTTTTTTAACCATCTTGTTTAACAAATATAGTAAAGATTGAGATTAGATTAAGTTTGTCTTAAGGAGCAGACCTGAGGTGCCTAACAGAGGAGATAGGGCTTTGACGTATCGATGTTGTGAAGAGTGATCTATCCAGACCCTTCCTTCTTAGCCTCAGGCTGATATGCTTGTTGGGAGGGGGACCCGGGTCACCGCCTTCCCCTGGCTCTGTGACCAAACACAAAAGGTGGTTTCCTTCTGTCAGTTGTGGTCACTTTCACCTGTCACTCAGACTTTCTCTGAGTGAACCAGCGTCTAGGGAGGGCGGCTCCAGGTGAGCATTCAAGCGTGGATAATAGGTCCTGTCCTGTCCTCACGTCACCTGGGAGTCCTAGGCACAAACCCAGGTTTCTTATTAACTTAAAAATTCTTAATGGTTTATTGTTATGAATTTGTGCCATGATAGCAGCATTTGAGTGATGATGAGTCATTTCTAAACTGTTTGGAAGAACATAGTAAAGTTATTAAGAGAGCTGGTAGCAATCAACTGGAGCTACATTTTGGATTACAGACTTTAGCTTCTCTATGCATCTATCCACACAGGTATTAAGAGCCTCATTGTTTTCTTAGCACTTCATCGGACAGTTTTTATTTTTTCAGCACTTTCAAAGTGAAACCTAACATGAATAAAACCACTAAATTGTCCTCAGTTTGTCAAGCCAGACCAGATACCTCTGAACAGTGCCCCTAAAAACCTTGAGCCATAGGTCAACATGCAGATCATAACCTTTAGGAGGGGGGAAGACAAGTAACACCTCTTAACCTCATCATAGTATTTACAGCCTCTCTGCTTAGCTTGGGTTCCCCTCTCACACTCCGTATGTGACAGCACTAAAAGTATAACAAAATAATAGTTTCAAAAATGTTAATAAAGAGTACAGCTAAAAAAATGGCAAACTACAAAGACTTTAAGTAAGGTTGAACAGACTCACAGACCAATCATGCTTACGTGGATAGCCCTTCTTCATAGCTATTAATAAATGCTGGTTAATGATGTAAGTCTAAATGATGATGGGTACTCAGACATAACCTCAAATTTAAGTTAGAAGAGGAATAATATTACAATATATTCATGTATTTATGATGCATGCTGCCAGGCAGTTAAATAAAACAGTGAGGAGTTACATTCAGAGTGGATTTTTACATCTGCGAACAGGTCTGTACACATGTTCTCTCAGTCTCAACAGGCATGTTTTCATAATGTAATTTAATCCCCTGGAGTATTCAGATGTCCCTAAATCAATAGCGTTTAAATGAATCCTGAACAATGGAGTGAGTAAATAGATATCTGTCAGGGGACTTTAGATTTCCTTGGCATGGTTTTCCTGCAATAAAAACACTCCAGAGTGCTTAATTATCTGACCTAAGGTTCATATTACTGTCCCGAATGTGACGTCCCAAACGTTTCCAAGTACTGACGTGTTCATCAGCCAGGCGTCAGCTCTTACGTGTTTGCTTTTCGAGGTGCCCTCAGGTCTGTGTTTACCCAGCCGTCACTGGCAGAGCCAGCAGCGTGCCGTACTTGGAGGATGACAGAGGTTCAATGAGAACCCTGTGACGGATCTGCATTCAGGCAGACTGTCATAATACCTGCATCAACACACACAAAGGGAAAGTCACTCTGCAGCTGCTAATCAGGCTCACGTATTTCAAGTAATTTCCTCACTCTGTATGATGTATGGTATGATTGTTGTTAAAGAGATGGAAGTGAAAAGATGTTGTCTAATATTTGGCATATTATTCAGAAATGATTTATCTTCCAATAATATGATTACTTATACAGTAATCTTTGTGATTATTTAGGACCCGGCGCCACTTGATATTGAAAGATCATTATAATGATAATGATTGTGTAACCTTAATGGAAAGAGGCTGCTGTTCATGTAGGATACTCTAATTTGACCAATTTTTATTAATATAAAGCTTATATATGTTATCTTTTCTGTTAACCAAATCCTTACATTTAAAGTTATGCTTTTCCCCAAAAAACTCAACAAGTCGCTCCTCTAAATAAACCAAAACATGACAACCCACCAACTTTACATGCCCCTCAAGAAAGAATAAAAATAATAAGCACTTGCAAACCCAAATACTATTTACTGTCTTAGAGTATCACAGTGGCCATTACTATGAGAGCTCAGCTATTCGAGTTACCGTTTCACCTTGAAACATCATAAATGAAATGATTAGTTAACGAAAATGATTAATTACTGTCATCAGCGGGAATTATCTGCTGTAGAGAATAAAGCATTATAAAGTCCATTTATGACTTTCAGACATAACTTCATTTTATGGGAAAAGCTCTGAAGAAATCTATCACACTGGCTTAAAACTCACTTCTCTCTAAATTTACTCTGTTTTCAAAGAAAAAATAAGTGATGTAATGTACGATAAAAGAAAAAACAAATGGTATCCACTCTGCTTTTCCATGCTTCCAATCAAACATTTATATTGTTGCACTGGTGGAACAGGTACTCAGATTAACTGAGGCCTAAGTTTCAAAATAATGACATCAGAATATGTACAAGTAATCCCTGTGAACCAAATGCTCAGACTTCGTCTCAGGCTAAATGGTTGGTTTTTGAATCCGTGCGTTGACGTCAAACGTGAATGTAGTCATGTTGGAAATGTATGAGTATTTGGCGGGGGGGGTACCAATCGCTTGAGTCAAGTTACTTTAACATGATTTCAGAACTTGCACTGTATCCTCAGTGGAATCAGCGTGTCAACCAGAGAGCAGATGAAATTTTCTCACCTTCCAGGAATGCAACTAAAGTGACAGCCAATGAGAGTGCAGGATACCGTTAATTGACAAAGCTGTTAGTTAATATATATTAGTTGGTTACCTAGGTAACTCTATTTTAGCACGCCCACAATCAACCAGCCATAAGCCTAAAAGTGATGAGTGACGAGCTATTTACTTTAAAGTACAGGTGGGCAGAACGAGCCAGATATCGATAGTATCGATACCAATGCTGGTATCGATATCACATTGATACTCGTATCAGTATTGTGTTGGTATCGAAAATACTGGCCCTGTATTTAAATATCAGATGTAAAGCAAAATTTGCACATTATATAGAGAACTTAAGTCCCACATTTTCACTTACATCTCCTTAACTTTATATAAAAGAGAAGCTGAACCCTACAGCTCCAGCTGCTCTCACACAGACTCACTTAGCTTGTCCTTCATTTTCGGGCAAAGCGTGACAATACGTGTATAAAAATTTGATACAATTAACTTGCGTAAATACAGATTCACCTCCGTTCCTGGCACAAATTCATGTCAGTTTGTCTCAGGTTACATGGCTATAAGGACAGAAGCCCCACCCACCTGCTGTTCAAACCTTCTGCTTGTGAGGGAAAGTCAATGGGAAGAAATTTGACATAAACAACGGGAACTAAAAGAGGTTAGAGAGGGTGAGATGAGGGCTGTAGCATGGCTCGGCATAAGATAAACAATAAATAAGGATTATTTTGAGCTGCAAATCATGCAAAGCTGCTTTGAGCAAAAGCCTGTAAACTGAGAGATAAACATGTTTCCTTTTTTCTCATTTGAATGGACCAAAGCTTTACTTCCAGTTTGCATAAATGCTCTAGGACTTTCTTTTTTTTTTAGATAATACGTTCAACAAGTGTCTCAGCTCGTGGTTTGTCTCTGCAGTCCATGTGCAGTACTGTAAACTCCCTGCTCTAACACTCACTTCCAGCAGAGGACGACATTTGCTGGGTTACCTCTTTCTCATCTGCCCCCACCTCTCCACTGACCTCCTCCTCTTCGTCCCCATCGACGGCCCCTCCTATCAAAGCCATAACCTCTCCTAATCCCCCCCACCACCCCCCACCCCTCGTTGCCCTGGAGACGGCTCAGACGAGCAGGTGATGCATTGACAGGGAGCAGATGGTTCCCTGCGGAGGTAAGCATGGCTGAACAATGCTTCCATATTCATCATAAAGTCCTGCTAACTCTCGGCGTCTCCCTCCTTCGAGTGCCTGCGTACACATAACTTCAAAGTTGGGTGACACACATTCGCCGGCGTTTGTGCAGGCCGAGCAAGGAGAAAATGTTGTGACAGGGCTCGATAAATGGAAGCATCTCCACTCAGAGGGGGGCTGGTTTACAGTATCTCAGAGAAGACACAAGAAGGCAAACATTTCTTCTTGCCTCGACTTTCCTCGTTTGTCTCCTGCAGGTGTTTTGGGGCTTTTTGCAGCAGTAACTCACTCCTCTAAAGAAGCTCCTTCTTTAGCCCCTGTCTCCCCTGGAGATAAAGTACAGACACCCCGCTCTCCCTGCCTCTTTCTTTCAGCTAACTCCTCAATAATCCAGCAACAATACAGGGCTCTAAGGCGGTGTGCAGCGATTCGCCAGAGGCCTGACTTGTTTTGGGGTGCAGCGGTAGGAGGGGAGGGGCCGGCGGTGGAATGGTATTATGGAGATCAGCTAATACATGTTAAACATTGCATCCATTTTTTTCTCTCCTTTTTTTTATTGGAGCAAGTGGTAAAGAAAAAAGTCTGCAGCACAATACGCTTAACCACCACACCTGGAGCTCACAACAGGGGCGAGAATAGCTGCCTCACCCATCATCACCAGCACCGCAGCACCTATCAATACAGGCTGTAAGGAGCTTGGTTGGGCCGCAGGAGGAGGGGGCCAGCTGTATTCACGGCCTGACTATGATAAAGACGCACAGTGAGGAGCCATTCAAGAGCTCTGTGCCCATAATGGAGTCACTAATAGGTGCCTATTCAGCAGGGAAAGTGTTTTCTGAAGGGGGGAAAAAAAGTTTCAGGGAAGCAACAATCACTTTGTCTGCTGCCTTGTGTATGTAAAATTTATGCAGCGCTCCACCCCTCCACCCTTTTCCAACTCTTTCTGCTGTCTTTTTTTTCCCTTTTAAAAGCATCACCAGTGAATAGGCGACATGCATAGTTTGGAGTATTCCTTTCATCGTTACTTGAAAATAAACTGAATGGTCTGTTCTCGAGTGAGTCCAGCAGGCAGGAACTCAAAACTGGACTCGCTTATTTTATAAAACTGTTAGCCACATGCACAGGTGACCAGTAAGTTTTCCACTGTATATTTTCCTCTTCAGATTCATGCTTTGGACTTTTAGAAATAAAGTGTGCAGAAAGCAGAGATCAGGGAAGCTTGTTTGAGCTGCTGGAGGAAGTTTGAAAAACAAAGTCACAATTGATGAAAAAACTCTTGTTAAATGTAAATGTGAAACCTCTCTTCACTGAATGCCTTTTAGGCTTGCATGCAAGAAATCCACCGGAGCTCCATAGAAACTGGAGCCCATGCCAGCTTTGCAAACATTACTTACCTTATATTTTATTTATGTCATTTCTTCTAACTAATGTCTAGTTTTATTCTTTTGATTCTTTTAGCTTATTGATTCAGAGATAAAGTTAGAAAAGGAAACATGAGATGATTTGGATGTGTGCAGAGGCTGGATGGTGGATGAAACTCCAGCTGCCAGGGAGGAGGAAAAGCGGAAGACCACAGGGGAGGTTAATGGATGTAGTGATGACGGAGATACGGAGGGTTGGTGGTGACAGAGGAGGATGCTAGGGAT
This sequence comes from Hemichromis elongatus, assembly GCA_015108515.1. Classification (NCBI taxonomy): domain Eukaryota; kingdom Metazoa; phylum Chordata; class Actinopteri; order Cichliformes; family Cichlidae; genus Hemichromis; species Hemichromis elongatus. Next base: position 18,993 of record VUQR01015466.1, on the reverse strand, counting down.
AGAATGAGATGGAGGAAGATGATCTGCTGTGGCGACCCCTAAAGGGAGTAGCCAGAAAAGAAGTCTCGCTTATTACTTATTAGTCCTATATACTTAACTGTTTCTTAACTTTTTTTTCCATAATTTTTTAAATTTGATTTGTTGTGCTGTAATTTTATTGTAGTTATAGGCCATGATTGTTATGAGTTGAGCATGGGGACCCAAATTCAGGATGCAAAGGCTTATTTGGCTTAATCAGCAAAAACACAAAGTCAGAAGAAGGAGCTGAAAACTACAAATTACTGAAATATGGGGAAACATGCTCGAGCTGGAAACCCTGATGCTACGACTTAAACACTTAACTGCTGTTGCACATTAATAAAGTATTAATAATTTGTTTTATTTGTTTTAAGATTTCTGCCAATGACTCGATTTAACTTTCTGGCAGTCAAATCCCTAAACCTACATATAAAATGAACGTGCTTTCTTTAAGTTTTTTAAGAAAGTGCAACTAAAATGTTTCACGTGCAAAAAATGCGAACATCTTTTCTGTGGTTCGTGCTTCTTCCTGTTTGTCCTCTAACCCTGTCCTGATTTCTGGTTACTTTCATTATTGTTTATGGTTTAACCTCACCCCTGCTGGTCAAGGCTGACGCCCTTCCTGAGCCTGGTTCTGCTAGAGTGCTTCTTCCTCCCCACTGTTGCCAGCTGTTTGATTGCTACATTTCTTGTTATGTTTTAGTTTACCTTTCTGCAATGTGCATCGAATTATATTTACATAAATGAGTTTTCAGCTGTGCCATATCTGCATAAAGCCTCAAATACACCAATGTTCAGAAAGCAAACAGCAATCGATTTAACATGAGCCAGCTCAGACAAGGCTAAAAAATGTATTCATCCCATGTCAGGACAGAGACCATTGTCTATTTGGAACTTGCAGATGTGTTGGTTTTGCAGGAAAAACTGGAAAATTCAAACTGCTTTTAAGGCTGTCTTCCCCCTGGATCCCGAGGCACTGGGGAGCAGACCTCGTGGGTGAGCTGACTAATCTTTAAATACTGGGACCATATTGAAAGAAAGGGCACACACTAAAAAATACTGGGACCATATTGTGCTGCGGTGTCAAAGGGCTTAGCTGACAGATTGATGAGATGAGGAAATAACGGAGCCAACCGGGGAGGGGGAGGGGGGGTGGCAGGAGGGGGAGGAAGATAGAGGAGAGGAGGAACTCAGCATGGTGTGGCAACCAGGGTTTGGAGTCAGTGCAGGACTCCCTGCAGGCCTGCAGGCCAAAGCCGGTGCAGGTCACCGCTCTTTGATTCTGGGTCCCACAGCCCACAAAGGGCAGCACGCAGTGGGCAGGGCTGCTTTCCTTAGAACAGCATGAAAGCCCCTTGTAATGGTATTTTTATGTGTTTTGTGAGAGTCTTTGTCAGCCTTTGTGTGCTGATGTATGTGTTTATTTGTGTGAGTGTGTACGCCTTTGCAGTCCTGCAAAATCTTAGTTAAGTCAAGTGTGTACTTCTAGAAGCCTAAGAGTCCCACATTTCTCTTAACTTTTATTTAGTATACTAGAAAGAAAACTTATTTTTATGTCATCAGTGGAAAAAATGACTTCTGTTTTACTTCATTGTCAGAGCATATATTTTGGACCAGGATACAGCAGAAGCTCTAAAATCCTACAGTATGATATACTTAACGAACACCAAATAGCAGGCATACAAAATTAGCTACAGTAGCTTCATGTAGATCTGGGAACTAGAGTAGTATTTAGATAAAATGTGAATTATTTCAACAAATTGTCAGATCAAAGAAAACTAATACATTTTGGACAGGTGCTTTATTTATTAAGCCAATAGGCTTCCTTCCACTGTATAGGTGCCACCAGAGAAACAAACCACTTACTGAATCATGAAAATCTTAGGTAGATCAAGCAAAGCTGAAAAACAAAATCATTGGGATCTATCAGTCTAGAAAGGCTTGCAATGATATTTCCAAGGCTTTGGGCCTTCAGTGAATCACACTGAGAGCCATTATCCACAAGTGGGCAAAACTTGGAACCGTGGTGAAATTTCATAGGGTTCTTTTGCCTACCAAAATTTCTCCAAGAGCTCATCAAAGACTCATCCAGGAGGTCACAAAAGAACCCAGAACAACATCTAAAGAACTGCAGGCCTCACTTGCCTCAATTAAGGTCAGAGTTCGTGATTCAACAATAAGAAAGAGGCTGTGCAAAATTGCATCTATGGGAGAGTTCCATGACGAAAATCACTGCAAAGCAAAAGGAACATAAAGGCTCATCTCAGTGTTGCCAAAAACATATTTTGTGAACTAATGAGACAAAAGCTGAACTTTTTGCTTTGCTGCTTTAGGGCGACTTGCTGTAATGATCAGAACCATGCATTTAGCTCTCTACAAGAATATTCTTAAGGAGAACATCCGACCATCAGTTCAAGACCTGAAGACCTGTAGTCTGTAAAAGAGATGAAACAGCAGATCAGGAAATATGAGAATACCAGTTTTATGTGCAGTTTCTTTAAATATAAAAGCCACACATTCCACAAAAATATTTATAGCTTCCTCTGACACAAGCTATTTTATTACAGTGTCTTAGCAACTGGTATTGTGGGATGTGGATTACCCAAAGTGCACTGCAGGTTCCCCACAGGGCTGAACAGAGAGGGATCTCAGGGAGGCACTGCTTTATGAAGGGAAATGTAAAGGAGAGGTCTTGATCTCAGATGGTCCCAAGAAGCTTTAGCTCATGTTACAAGTTGTTCTCCTTGCTCAGACTATGTTACAGCTAAATCCTTATTCTGAAAGCATTTAAATAAAGCACTATTATACTCCCTGAATGGTCTGCAAAGAACAAATGTCACAAAATGAGGAACTAAAACAGTTGTGAAAGCTTTTTTTTCTTTTCTTTTTTTTTAACATATTTATTTATTTAATTTTAGCAGAAACTGGTTGTGCAGAGGTGGCTGATGGTGTCGCTATTGTAAATGTTTGGTCCTGTCACCATGGAAAACGCTCACTACTCCTCCGTTGGCCACGTCCCCTTGTTAATATTGCACCAAGAACATGTTTACTAGGATTTTCCTGCACAACAAACCTGAAGATGAAAAGCCCGAAGCACAAGACGCACTCTACATAATGAGCTTTGATTGCAGATACAGATAGAAGGCTGTTCTGGACACACACACACACACGCTGGTGAACTCTTATTTGTGGAATTGATAGGGGCCATTGTTTCCACAGTGCTTTCCACTATATGCCCTGTAATGCAATTAAGGCCGGGAGATTTATGCTGCTTTGTGGCAGCCCAGAACCTGATCCGTGTTGTGTCTGGAGTCGGACTGAAAAGCTGCCTCTCTGTCCAGCTGGTCCTGGTTTCTGGCCTCTGTCACTGTGTGCAGCTACAGTGCCGTTTACTTCCTAATTGAAAGCTTTGGTTTATTGTAGGCCTGTTTTTTGTGTCACATTATTTGCCTGAAAATTTGTAGCGAGCTCAGAAGGAAGACTCTGAGATTCTCCTTTGTGCTCAGTGTCTTTGTGTTCACCAAGGAAGCATGCTTGCACTAGTTTAGCTGGATGGTTTAGCTGGATGGTAATTATTAACAGCCATAAGCTATTTGAATAGGCTGCATTTTTTCAGCCTCCCACAGAGAGAGGCTCCGACTGCAACGTGTAAACGCATAAAACACTTCCTGGGCGAGTGGAGACGTTTTCAGGCTCCTTTTAAAGAGAAAATGAGTAAACTGAAAGACTAGAGTTCGCTAGACATGTCTGCTGTGGAGAGAAGAGAAGTTTCGGAGGCTCGCTGGGAAATTAGACCTTCCAGAAATCGGGATTTCAAGCATCCACTGAAGCCACTGGTTCGGCCCAGGCATCCTGTCTGCACGAGCACCTGGCCGCCTGACGGCTCCGACTGGGTGAGTCCATGCATGCCCACCCAGCAGTAGTGGCCTGCTGCCGCCACCACCCACAACTCCAAAATCCCAAATGAAAGACACGTCAAACACTGCTGAATGAGCCCCATGGCGAGAACATGAGAGGGAAGATCCGTAACACCCGGCACATCTGTCCACCTCTCTGACACTAATGAATGTTAAGTAGGTTAGCTGCTGGTGTGCCAGTGTCCCACCGGTCATTGTGGCCAGTGGTGGCAGCGGGCTGTGCTTTTGTCATGGTGCGCCAACCCCCCTGTGATACGTCTAAAATGGCTCGACCGCTTACTCCTGCACACAATCCTGACACCAATAGTCACCATATTGATCCCTCGTGCTGGCAGATTAACGTATAAAAGGAGGTCTGTCCTATCAGCAGGGGTCTCCGCTGACTCCGAGAGCTCATTTCAGGGTCACAGAGTCCTTGCAGCCTCCTGACCCAGACCCTAAGTGAACACACGGAAACACCGGTGCAGGGCAGAACAGAAACCTTTCCAGGGATGAAGTCCATTAAACAGGATTGGTCGGATGCTCACATTCACATCTCATTATAGCTGACCCCAGGCTCTTTCTCTTTCAGTGCGCTGCTCGTCTTTTCTATCTCTGGCTCTAACCTGGCCAAAGCCATGCTGAGGTGGTCACTCTCGCCTTTTGTTTGCATTGATAGTTCAGCCGTTACTTGATTGTCTTGTAGACTGGATCGCCTCATCCGTTGTGTTGGTTTGTTGAGTTCCTGGAGTGTGCTTTTTAAGTTTGGGGACTGTGCAGCTCTTTTGTCTCAGTGTCTCTTGGTTTATAGACAAATCCATCTCAACATTCCTGTGATGGAACATATACACTGAAAGCAGAGAGAGTCATATGACTGGGCTGCTCTTATGGTCATCAGCAGCCTCCTCTGACAGATAAGAGTAGTATGTGTAATTGTTTACATCACCAAGTCTTTAAATGCTGTGGCTTTAAGAAAAATAACTGTTTCTGTAGCCAGGATTAGGAAAGACAACAAGAAAAAGCTTGTCATGTTAATACTGAAATGGTCAAACAGCATCATTTATGAAGAGTAAGAACAGGAAAAGCATTGTGACTAAGAAAATGAATAGGATTCGAACATGAAAACAGTGCAGTAATATGAAGCAAATTGCTTGTAATGCTCATGTTACAAGCAGCAGTAGAGTTTAAGTTAAAATAAAATACAATGAGATTGTCTGGTTTTGCAGATTATGCAGAGACAGGTTGAATGAACCGAGACTGTCCGATACTATGTTTATTACAACTTTACTTTACTTAAGTTCATTGAAGTTTGATGGCATTTGTTTATACACTCTCTCAGGGTCCCGCCAAAGCAGTTTAATCAGGTTTAGATCTGGACTTTGACTGGGCCATTGCAACACCTTGATTCATTTCTGTTGCAGCCATACTGAGGCCTGTGTAGTCTGAGTTGCAGCTCTTGGGTTTTTTGCAGTTTCTGTGAGCGTTGCTCAGGCTCTTAGCCTGGGGTAAATGTCCTGGGAAGATTGGAAACTGTCATGTTTTTCACTTGTTAATAATCTTTCTAGTTGAAGAATATTAGACTTTAGATTGTTTTCAAATAACCTTTCCAAATTATTCATGACGGGCAGCAACAGTTCTCTAAGGCTACGTTCACACTGCAGGCGAAAGCGCATGAAATCCGATTTTTTTGACTCTATGCGACCCATATCCGATCATGGTATGACAGTGTGAACAGCACAAATCCGATATTTTCAAATCCGATCTGGGTCACTTTCGTATGTGGTACTGAATCCGATACATATCCGATGTTTTGAAAGCAATTGCTGTTTGAACGGTCATGTCGCATTAAATCCATCTTTTACGTCACTGACACAAGACAGACGCCAATTATCAGCGCCGGAGAAGACAAACGAGAAAGCATGACGGTGGAAACTGGAGACGAAGCAAGTCAATGGACAGAAACTGAAGTTTTGACTTGATCAGCATATGGGGAGACAATTCTATTCAAGCTAAACTTTTAGGGTCGTATTGTAACCGTCCTGTGTTTTTCTAGTTTTATACTCATTTGAGGTAGTATTTAATTCATTATAAGGCCTGCTAAGGACCAGATCATTTTTATTAGGAGTTACCCCATGTAGACAGCAGCCTGGTCCTACTCCCAGTCTTCCAGCGCTGGACAGATCTGTCTGCCTACTTCGGGTGGGAGTAAGTGTTCGGAGGCATTGGGAGAGGTATGAGTGCATGTCTTTGTCAGTGTACATCAGAGATTTGCATGTGTGTGTATCCTGTGTTCAACTTGTAAGAGAATCTCCTTCCACCTAGTTAAGCAAAAGTCAACAATCCTCCAGTGGACGTAGGTGACCTTAAAGGATAGGAGTCTAGTAATCTGGGAGCATTGTTTTCCCAGCCAGTCTTGGCCCTGGGTAGCTGCATGAAGGAGATTGTTGTTTGGGTTCAAACTAACAAGTCCATTCCAATTTCGCAACTGGTCTAAATGTCCATCACTGGTCATCAGGTCTCTCAATTCCCACTGCAGAGCCGTGAGCTTCTCCAAGAACGTTTACTATTACTGTATATTAATATACAGAATCTGTAGCTATATAACAAGACTTTTGTTACTGGAACCTTTCTGTCAAAAGGTTTATTCTGTGCATCTGGACATCCACTTGTAGCCTTCAAGTTATTGACCAATCATGCTATAGCAGTCTGTGTGAAGAAGAAAAGAGTGATGCCAAACTAAAAGCTTGAAACCATAAAGTATTTTTGCATTTGTAAAAAACAACTTTCATGAAAAATCCCCTTCAACAGTTCTACTATATTACTAGAAATTGTGCCAGAAACCTTGACTCTGATTTTACACCTAACCTTATAGACAGGTTTGATCATGTACCACCACCCTAGTGGCAGCTTTTTCACCTCCGTAAGCTGCCTGGATTGTTCTGGGTAATTTGTGTCCTTGGTGCTGACCTGACCAGCGCCCAGCTCACTGTTCGATTCCTGCTTCCTTAATTAAAAGCTGATTAAATGCCTATTAATGCACACTGACTCCCAGACAGGGTATAATCAGGTAAAACAGAGTTAATAAAACATCCAGTGTGGTGCTGGGGAGAGAAGGAAGGGCTCCCCAGAGAAAGACAGACAGATGGCGACAGGAACCACCAGAGAGAGGACAAAGCAGAGTGGGAGAGGGGATAAAGCAAATACCAGCCACCACTTTGGTGATTAGTTCTAAATTGGTAATTTGATCTAACTGCTTCCACCTACTCATTATTGATAAGACAGACCATATTTGACCATATTTCCCCCTGCTGGCTCAAACCGACAGGACAACACTTCCTGTCCACTTGCCAGCCCACGCCACCCTACGCCCAGCGGTTCTGACAGGAAGTGCCATGAGGTGGAGCGTCAACACACGCACAGTGGAAATCCCATCTGCCAGGAATCTCCCTAATCTCATCATCTGAATTGAACAAGGAAAAGAGGAGCAGCAATCACTTTAGACAAACCCTCTGTTGGGATTATGTGCCGTATCTGTGATGATGGGTCAAACGGTGACATCAAAGGCAGAGCAAGGACCCCGAGTAATGAAATTCTGTTTGCGCTAATAGAGCAGTAGCTTTCTTCTTTCTTCTTTTGTCATGAGTTGCTTCTTTGTTTAGAATAAATAACACCATGTGGACTAAACGTGTTCATTGATGAGTTTAGGAATTGATTTCTAGAAATGTTTAAACCTTTCAGGAAAACAGTTTGTAAAGCAGTATTTACCTCAGACTTTCAGCTTTCATTAAAATGTAGTCGAAACCTTGCAACAGTAATCTGATTACATTTGCCTTTCTGGGTGAGGGCTGGTATTTATCCTTTGCAGCAGAAAGCATTGATTTATCTTTATGATATCAGAGTGAGGAGTTATCCTTAAATGAGATATCCATACTTTTATTCTTGGCTAAAACAACTTTACATGACTCAAAGTAAAAAAAAAACAAAAAAACGTTTCTGTATCTTGGTGAGTGTTTTGTGCAGCTCCTCCGCTCCTCTCTGGCTCTGCATGGTTTTCCAATATTTGGACTGTCCCCTCTAAATGACATCATATAAAGCAGAAAACAAAAACTCCCATGGATTATTTTTAATATGCACCACACTCACTGAAATCTCTGAACAACCACTGAAACAGTATATATATGATAATAACGAAAAGCCTAATAGGTTAACTTTAGTATGGTCATAATTTTTGACATTTAGAACTTATAGTGGGTTTTCTTTATGAGACAAATGCACATTTAGCTAACACCTCATTTTTATACCAGGATAGCAGGATTTTATTAGCCTTTCAAGAGACATGGGCTTTAAAGAAGAATCACCTTTGGTTTTGCGTTTTCTGTTAGTTTATTGTTTCCTTTTGGATTTCGAGAAGCGCTGAAGTTCATGTTCTCCATCATTTTATAGTTTCTATTGTAGTGTTATTTTGCATTACCTTGTGTTTGTGAGTTTTGTTATTTTCTGATGCTTGGTAATGCTTTATTGTTTTGTCTCTGGTTCTTAGTTTAGTTACAGGTGACTCTAGGTTTATCGATTCCCTTTACGCAGGGGTGTCAAACTCCAGTCCTCGAGGGCCGGTGTCCTGCAGGTTTTAGATCTCACCCTAGGTCAACACACGTGAATCAAATGATTAGTTCATTACCAGGCCTTTGGAGAACCTCAATAAATGTTGAGGAGATAATTTAGCCATTTAAATCAGCTGAGTTGGATCAAGGACACATCTAAAACCTGCAGGACATCGGCCCTTGAGGCCTGGAGTTCCACACCTGTGCTTTAGCGTTTCTAATCTGTTCCTTCAGCCTCATCTTTGTCTGGATCTTTTTGTCTTTCTTGTTCCCGTTCAGCTGTGTCTCTCTTCCTGTTTAGTTTTGGTGAGTATTATTCTCTGTGTCAAGTTTTACTTCTGTAGAATCATTTGGGTCTACAAATTATTCCACCTCTCACATATCCTTCAAATGACACTCTCAGGCCTAGCTTAGGATCAGGACTTTTTCACAGTGGGTAATCCAAACCACACAGCAACATATTAATGACTAACCCCATGTTGTGGATGGCTTCATCTCAGAGGTGTCATCTGATAGCATTTGTCTCTTCCCGCTGGGAACTCTCAACAATTTAACCCTTTTACTGCCTTTTCCCTATGCTCATGTATTCATCAGCCTAACCACAGCTTTGTAGCTAGGCTGATTTCACAAACCCTCCAAACACTGTTTATGTCCAGAGTTAGCATTGCTAAAAAAATGTGAAATCCAAAATGAGTTTTAATTTTTTTTATAAAAACAAAAAGTTTGGAGATTCAATTCTTTGTATAGTTACATTTATTGAATAATAAATACTGAACACAGTGGGGGGGTTCTGCTAACTGACTAGAGCCTC